>OY986965.1:21974070-22111940 GCA_963920575.1 Narthecium ossifragum
AGGAAAGGCTGAACAATTCAGCTATTTTATCAATTGAAAAGGAATTGGTTGACAAACTTGACTATACAAGTTTGATTGAAACTTTTGCGACCAAGAATGCTAAGAGGGTGATTTTTCAGTAGCAACATATTTGATTTTTGTAAGTTTTCTATTTTCATTGAAAACTAGTATACTATTTTGTTAAATTGTATTGAGATTACTAGATTATATTTAGCATGACAAAGTGCTTTTTCTATTTGATGAATTACAGTGATATGTTTCTTTTTCAATAATATATACTTCTCTTAAAGTTTGTTCTCGAAGTGAAAAAAAATTTATGTATTTTAGAAGGTATGGGGCCCAATTTTTATCTTCCGCCTTGAGCCCAGAAAAACTCAGGGCCGGCCCTGTTTCCCACCTCCAACCAACTCCTCCGGCCAAAGCCAACCATGAACTCCATGACCCCCTCTAACCTAGGCCTCACATCCCTCTTGCCCTCACCGTGACCTCCCAGCGCCCCTCTCCCTCACTGAACGCCGGTGGTGAGCACCACACTCCGCCCGAGCCCCTCATCTCTCAAGACCGGCGCCGCCACCACCAGGTTCTGTCACCTCTGACTATCCCAAGCTCATCAAACCCCAGATCCGACCTCTCCTCCACCACTGCGTACTCGATGCTGCTCTGACCTCTCCTCCTCCATCCCCGGCGAAGACCTCAAGCGCCATCTTCCTAACAGATCCGGCGCCGGACCTACCCAACTCCGCCATCTCCGCCCTCTCCAACCTCATCCGACACCAGATCCGATGCCCCTACGACCCTTCCTTCTCCATCTTCGGGCTCGATCAGGCAAGATCCTCCGACCGAACCCCGCCCACCCGCCCCTCTTCTACCACCATCCGACTCTTCTCCACTTCTACCACCATCCGGCTCTTCTCCACTATCTTCTCCAAGAGCACCGTCGCCGCCTCCTTAGATCCGATATTTACGGTGGCGCCACTGATGATCCAACACCGTGGATCGAATCCCCCCCCCCCCCCCTCCTCGCCCCCCTCCCCCCTCCTAGCCAGATTGGACTATATCATGCCCATCAAGCTCAATCACAGCTGAATCCGATCATGTCCAGATCCAGCAATCCATACTTGACCAGATTACAAAATTAGATTGGACCGGATTAGATCACATCCGAACCGGAATCGAGCCAGATTAAGCTGATTTACGCATCAAAATTGTACATAAAATTTGAAAAATTGACCATCTAAAATTGACAAAAATGTATTTTTATATTTCTAAATTCATTTTCACCTTTCCTGCATTTTCATTTTTGTAAATTCATTTTCATATTTTTAAATTTATTTTCATCTTTCTAAATTCATTTTCATCTTTTTAAATGCATTTTCATCTATTTAAATGTATTTTCATCTATTTAAATGTATTTTCATCTTTTTAAATTCATTTTCATCTTTTCACATACATTTTCATCTTTTTAAATTCATTTTTATCTTTCGTGCATTTTCATCTTTCTAAATTCATTTTCATCTTTTTAAATTCATTTTCATTTTTGTAAATGCATTTTCATCTTTCCTACATTTTCATATTTTTAAATGCATTTTCATCTTTCTAAATTCATTTTCATCTTTTCTGCATTTTCATCATTTTAAATTCATTTTCATCTTTCTAAATTCATTTTCATTTTTCTAAATTCATTTTCATCTTTTTAAATGCATTTTCATCTTTCATGTATTTTCATCTTTCATGTATTTTCATCTTTTTAACTCTTTAAATTACAACTTAATTGGCTGAAAGTCTCTATCAAGAGTCTCTTCAGTCACCTCCACTTTTATTCTGTAATTTTTTTTTATTTTTTTCCATATTTTTCCGAATGTTCCTACCACTTAATCCTTTTTTCTACCCCCTTTTCCCTTTTTGCCCCCTTTTTTCTCTCTCCTCTTCTGCTCTCCACCGTCCAGCTCGGTCCGACTCGCCCCAAGCCGACCACAAGCCAGGACTTCATCGCCCCGACTCGCTGACACGTCTTGAAAAGTGTCGTAGTCTTAACAAGTACGCCAAAATTAGAAATTTATAATCCGAAACACTAACTAACTACTTTATGGGTAGATAGCAATAAGTCCGAGTCGAATCCACATGGAACTAATGGTTTAAGTCATATACTAGGTATAATTCATAGCCAAGGAGTTGGGAAAAAGATAATCTTTTGGATTTTATCTAGAACTAAACTCAAAAGATAAGAAAACAAATAACTAATAAAAGATAAGATAATGTCAAGGAAATCTAATCAATAATAAAGAACTTACTAGGTATTCCTAAGATAAGAGCGAATAAATCAACTCAGATAGTTCATATAGTCGATAGGTGAATGGTTAGAACTCCTACCGCTCAACGAAGATCAATAAAGTCCTACGTTGGGGATAATATCAAGAATGAATATTGGTAAGTAATCTAGATGGTTCTGGCACCTTGAGATCGCCTAATAGAATGTATCAAGGATTATAGTTACCCTAGTGGTTCTGGCACTAGCGTAGTGGTACTAGCACATACGAAATCCCTAATCTTGAATTAAGATGAATAACGGATTAAGAAGCGGTCATAATGGTTCGCATTATGTGTAATGGTCCTAGCATTATAAGGCCTTTAATCACGAGAAGGAAATCCTCACATCCATGGTCCTAGCATAGACGTTTGACGAGAATCCATAATCTCAAGCCCAACATGCACAAGACCTAGATCTAGGGCATATAGGAACAAATCATTCATCCATAAAATAAATCAATACCAATAGATATAAAGAAAATATAAATCAATCCATTCAACCATCAAAGTATGATTTACAACTCATAATCTATAGAAAACTCTAATAAATAACTTTACTACATCATAGAATCCCAAAGCTAGGGTTTAGTTACTCATCTTAGAAAGAGAAACCATTGATGAAGACGGATGACGCTCCCCATCCATGGATCTTCTTCCAAAGATCTAACCTAATTTGTGAAAAAGAAACTAAGAGAAACCCTAAGACATGAAGAAAATTCGGCCATGGAAGGCTGCCAAAACACCCCCAAAGAAGGCTATTTATAGCCTAAGGCAAACCCTAACTCGGATTAGTCAGTTTCCTTTTATTTTTCCCGCAGCGCCAACCCAGATCGATCTTCTTTGGGATCAGATAGATCTTCTTCTCTCGGATGACTCCAAAAACTAGATTTTTCCCGACCCAAATCGATCTGGTTTAGCTCGGATCGATATGGTTTTCCGTAACTGCTTCTTCTGCAACTCTGTACTAAAAATAGCATATCTTCCTCTAGGAAACTTTAATTCACGAACCGTAAAAAGTTCTAGAATCTAGACTTCAAGAGCTTTCCAACCATATATAGGACATTATCTGGTTCTTCCTGAGCAGGTACAGTTTTGATGTCGAAGATGACCCATCTTTGCTCCTTTGCTCATTTGCTCCTAGCGAGTTCCTTATTTCTTTGTTTTAGCACAAAACTTGCTCTAATCTTTGCTGAGGGTCCTTAAACCTGAAATGGAAAAAAACAATCAAAATAGCATTGCTCGGAGACTAACAAGACCTCATTAAAAGGGCGATTTGTGTACTTTTCACGTCTTATCACTTGCCATCGGCTCAAGCAGCTCAATTGCGAGTCGCCGTTCGCCACTCCGGCCATTCCACACCTCGAAACTACCACCAATCACCTCCGCTCATCACGCCTGACCCCCCCCCCCCCCCCCCCCCGGGGCAATATCCACCGCCCTCCACACCACCCCCATTGACGCCAACACCTTAAGCCCAAACCCACCGCCGACGAGATCCATTATTACTGCAGCCCTTCGTAGCCCTCCGCCGCCTCGTGACCTCTTGAAGCTTCCATAAAACTCAGGAGGTCACCCCGCCGCTTCCTTCTACATCCCCGGCCTCGATCAAGGCCTGGATTGCCGGATCCCAACTTCGGCGACCATGCCATCCGCAGCCACCACTGCCCTCCGGCGCCTCGTGACCTCTTGACCCTTCCATAAGCCTCAGGAGGTCACCCCGCCGCTTCCTCCTCCATCCCCGACCTCGATCAAGGCCTGGATCATCGGAGTTGGGTCGGATCCCAACTCCAGCGACCATGCCATCCACAACCACCACCGCCCCCTGCCACCTCGTGACCTCCTAACGCTTCCATAAGCCTCAGGATCGTCACCCTGCCGCTTCCTCCTCCTTCCCCAAAGCTGATCAACCCTTTGATCGTCAGATCCCAACTCCGGCGACTCCACCGCGCCGTTCTCCTCTGCTACGCCGCAACCACCATGCCAGTAAATACGATTACCAATCAGGGACGTTTTAGTCGTTTGTTTAATACACCAGTCAAATAAACATATCAAATGGGGTTATAACCTTAAAAAAGTATTAAATGGGGTTTTTAGCAAAATATTTCTCTGGGATTATCACCAATTGTCTAAACAGGAAAAGCATAGATCGCGCATACCAATTGTACTACAAACTCCAAAACAATTAGTAGCTCTCTCTCTCTCTCTCTCTCTCTCTCTCTCTCTAATTCTGTACAAGCTAATAAGCCACCAAACAACCAAAAAATTCATGTACAGCTGCCATAAAAGCTAGGCATGCATATGGTACATACTATCGAATCCCACAAACATGACTCTTTCCACAATGGTGCATGTATGGCATGACTGTATACATTTTTCCTCTCATCAATCCGAGTCGACAAATCTGCAAAACCAATCCAGCACACGGGTCCTGTACTCTGGAGTGGCACATCAAAAAAAGGATTCAGATCATATGGATGTCTAACAAAAGTAACTAATTGCATGACAAGATACCACATGCATGCTATACGTCAGGTACGTACCATCTTTCTTCCCCCAAAGTTTCGCTGCTGAAGAGTTGAGATGGGATTCAATGTTTGGTTCTGCATGGAAACAATTAAACGTACAAATTAAGAGACCAGTATCTATATATAGAACATACAAACAAAGCATAAACTACGTACACACATACGTACGTACGTACCATCCAAAAGATTCTTCAGTGAGAGCAGTATACTCCTCACATCATAATCCGGCTTCCATTTCTCCTGTAGGTTATTAAATCATCATATATTTCATGTCCATAAGCATGTACCTACGTGAAGATGCATGCATGCATGCAGTACTGGTACCTTATTGATCAATAATATAAACACACACCTGAAGCATGTCGACACAGATCTCGCCATCTTCGCTGATATTGGGATGGAAGATGGGAGTAATGAACTTGACGTGGGGAGGGTCTTCTGGGTAGCCAGTGTTGAAGGAGATTCTGACTGTGAACACGAGCCGTTCATAAACAGTGTGAATCCTCCCAGTGATGGTCCCTCTCCACTTCAATATGTTGTCCTCCAAGTCTGGGTGACCTGATATCCCAAGGTCCTGATACCTCTGCCAATTGCCAACCAACATCATATCATATATATATAATATCGATCATCAGTATTTTCTCACAGTGCAATAACTAATGTATAACCAAACAACAATTGAAGTATATATCTTTCTGATCGATCGAATTACCGCTAGATCCCTGTGTTCCAACACCAGCCTGTTTGCATGAATCAGAAGAGGAAAAAGTTAGTGATGCACGTATTGATCAATTAGAAGAATCACTAAAAATTTGAAAACTAATTAAACATGCATGCATTAGAAATTGTAAACAATGATTCAATGAAGAAGGAGAAGTATGAAAACATACAGTAGTAAAACAGAGCCCATGTATGTGCACAAGCATATATGCATGCATCAAGAAGCAGAAAACGCAAACATGATGGCCACTACACTAACAAAAACACAATTTAATCACTGGAAACCCCTATCCTCGATTGAAATCAAACAAGAAAAGAAACAGGAGCAGACCCAAATCAGGAAACCCAAAACGAATTAAAGGATCTTGCGAAAGAAGAGAGATAAGTAACTCGGAAGTACTCTAAAAAAGTTATAAGACGAAGAACAACCCCAGTTTAATACGCTCAAACTTGATATACTTGATATATATAGCCCTTATTGATGATCAAGAAGTAGCTTTCCTAAAGAAATATCACGAAACAAGACAAGAGGACCAAATTTGAATCGAGGAAACTAAATCTTAAAGAAAGATCATTAATCCATGCTGCCAGATCGATCTCAAAGCGAAATTAAGATGAACCACTCCTCATTATTCCTTAAATAAATCATGCTGCATTGCAAGGAAAAGAAACTTATATATATATATATATATATATATAGAACAAACCCTAATAGGGGAAACAAGAACAAATCATCTTGATTAGGGCCAGGCCTATAAGAAAATTAAGGAAAGATGACGAACCCATACATGCATCTAAAACATTATTAGCGAGCAAATTAAGAAGACCTTCCAGGTAATTAATTACAAGGAACGAAGTAATGCATATGAAATCATACCCATATATACCTAGAATAGAAAGCCAAGAACAAAAGAAAAAGAAAGAAAGCCATGTAGCTGAAGAAATCAAGAAGAAAATTAAGGAGTTCTATGCATGCGAGGAAGACGTACGCACCTCCTCACCAAGGGCTTGAAATGGTGAGTTCCGGTGTGGGGCGGAGCTCCATGGAGGGGATGATCGCTTCTTCCTCCTCCTCCAAACATCATCCTTCTTCTCTTCTTTAATTATCTTGATCTTGGTTTGAGAGTGACCAAGATATATAAAACTACTGATCAACGAGACAATAACTAGAGTGGCTTTTTTTAATGAGACGTATTCATACGCGCGTATATATAGAGGCATATTATAGTCGAGCGGGCGTGAATTTGCCACGTCATAAATAAGCTCAATAATTAATATAGTTAATTAATACCCCTAATTAATAAGGCCAAATGGGACCTATATGATGGCTTTAAATATCCCATTAACCAGCTGAATCCAATGTAGCCTAATCCGAGCTAATCCAATTCCATACAATAATATAAATAATAAAAGCCGAATTTTACTAATGAGGTTAAATATCTATTACCGTAAAAAATTGGCATATTTTGATCATCAAAATGTGGATCAAAATCAGGACACAACAGGACTCAATAATATCATAATGGAACGAGTAGATCGATGTGGTTCATATATCCAATGACAATTACCATCCTTTTATGCTATATTATATATATATACTAGTGGATGCCCGTGCCCCTGGCACGATTTAAATTTGTTCATGTTTTTCAGTTATGTGACCTGGCACGGGCATCCATCAATGAAGCTCCCTAGAAATACAGGGCTAAAACCGTGACAGGGGTACGGGTCACACAACACACATTCAACATTAGAATTGTTTAATTGAAAAACATTTATGAGTCACCTTCAACCATTTAAGGTGCAAGAGCATTTAGTTATCCTACTATTTCAACTTGGCAAAGGGGAGCTGCATAAGATTTTTCGTTCAAGGAGCTACTAATTTCCAATACACCAATAAAGAGACTTAAACAATTGATTTCTAGCAATAAAGCTGACTAAATTGTATACTCTATAGGCAGCTATGCCCAAGCCATAGCCAATTCCATCAAAGAAAGCTAAGAATTAAGGTTAATCCAAATGGCAACAAAATACGAAGAGATTTCATCAGACTAAAACTAAATGCTACATCCGCACAAAAACTAATGTTGCATTGCTCAAGCGATCCTGGAGACATGCAATGCTGTAATTTGCTTTTTCTTTCTGGATTTGATCCTTGAACTCTAAATTTTCCAGGTATACTTTGACAAAAAATAAAATGCAAGACATGGGCTAAGCATTTCATTCTCATATGAATTCTGAAACCTGTACCAAGGAAGGCTGGCTCATGAACTCAAAGGTACTAATGAAGCATGCATGTATTCTAATGAATGTTGAAAAATAAACCCGAGCTATCTGGCATATCATGAGATGGCCATTTATTCCCCTTCCATGGATTAATGCTGGAAGACAGGATGACATCAGCACCAGAGCTGCTGCTGCTGGTGTTGTTTGGATCACAGAAGCCATCTTTATCTCTAATCTCTGAGAGAGAGAGGTATGTTGGTGTTTCTACCATGAAATTGAGCAAAAAAAATAAAGAAAGGAATCGAGATGAAAGCGAGGAGATTACAATCAATCTTTCGATGTGTGAGTTGAAATCACAACAGACGACCTAGATCTGAAAATAATTAAGAGACCGAGAGCTCCAAACAAATCGGATTTGCACAGGTTAAGAGAGAGCACTTGGTTCCCGTAGGAAGCTCCCTAGTATTTGGTTTAACTTTTATTTCAAAGACCTTCATCGCACCAGATTGAGCACAAATATTTCCTGACTAAACTATATAAATTTGTTACAGTTAATGGAAGCCAGATTAATTATGCTGCTCCTATCATCATCTTAATTTTTACTCTAAATGTCACACTCTATAAAGCAACTTCGTAGAAAGAGCAATGTCACACATCCCCCTCATCTCCTCATCTACGTAGTCATCATCACTCCTCCTCAGATGCATCATGATGCTACTAAAACAACAAAGAAAAAGTTTCATTCGCCAAGTTTTTTATCACCTGAATATTAATACCATGAGTACCTTAAACTCATGGGCAAAGAACCGCTGTTAAATGTAATTCCCAAAAAAGACATACCAACTAATTAATATAAACCACAGCTGTAACGCCCCGGCCCTCCACTGGGCCCCGGCCCGCGGGCTCCTGGTCCGACCAGGATCCACCCGAGGGCCCCACCCGACACAATATTGTCCGCTTTTGGCTCATCGCTGAAAACCGGGCTACCCCTCCCAACTTCCCAGGAGGTCACCCATCGCTCCAACGCCGAGCATGCTTAACGTTGGAGTTTGCTGACAGATCACTGCCATCACGGCTTTAAAACACGTTGTGTCTATTAAGGGCTTACTATATACTTATATCGAACCCCGGACCATACCCAGGCGTTGTGGGATTGCTTACCCGGCTACCCGACTCAGCCCCGCCCTCCAGGCGCAGGCATCTTGTCCCACGGTAGACCCAGCAGGCCTCACAACATGTCCACTAATTAAATCACCAAATCCTAATTCCACCAGCAAATGTACATTTATAGTTCCTAGCCAAGAAACATAGGGGGGTGTATATAAGAATTTTTAGTCCTTTCTACCAAAACCAATAGAAATAAAAATACAAATAAGAATTAATACCAACAAAAAAAAAGACTAAACCAAACTTGGGGGAAAAAATCATTTGCTGCTCAAAGCCACACATGCAAAGCTAGCTTCCTAAACGCCATCTTGACCTCCGTCTCAGACGCGCCGGCCTGATTCTCGGCATTGAAATCAGTGATGATCCTGCGGCCTTGGGGAGGATGGTGGGGGCGAGGAAGATCTCCTTCCGTATCATATCGTCGTTGATGTAGTTGGAGTTGTTGGCATACTGCAACTTCCTGTTCGGGCGGAACTCAAACTCCATAAAGATAAGGTCCTAATGCAGAAGATTAGAACTTTATACTACTTCACAAAACTATAACTTTGCAAACATAGAAGTCAATAGCTTAGTAGAAGGCATGAAATAGTACCTCGACTATAACACGATAGCAAGTAAGATAGCGACTAAGGCCGTAATCACTCTATAGCTTCAGATCCACAATCTCTACAGCTCACCATGTCATCAAATTAAATCACATAGTATAGGTTCAGTTATGTCATGGTGATTCAAACTCGTCCAATATCTAAATTATTCAGTCATGTAATGAATGATTTCCTAACTTTAATAAAGCATTTTCATTAAGATCACCCTGTCATAGCATAAAAACACAGCATTAAAGTAATTCAAACACTCCAAGATAGTTTAATCAAATCTCTATAGATCAAAGCCCATCATCAGAACATCCCATTAACCTCCCCCCTCACATGACCTTATCCACAAAACCTCTCTTCAGAGCTATATATGCACTTGCTTTCATTGCTGGACAGTTGAACACCCTTAGCTGTAGATCCCACTCAACATAGTAGGAGTTCATTCAGGTATTTTCATTATAGACTACTATAGGATTTAATCTCAACGTGGTGGATAGGCAGACAAACATGATATTTTCATTATAATTAAGACATGGTATTCTCATTCCAATTGCAATGGAAGAACATGCAAAAGAAGTATTAAATGTTTGTTATCTCTAAGTATAGAATAAAAAAGAAAAAGGCACATTGGCGTGCAATCATATCTGTTATCTCTAAGTATAGAATAGTGGTGGTTCACCCAAAACCTACTACCTATCAGAGATATATTGCAGATGTGAGGACCCGTTCCTCTACTCATGTGGCTCGTCGTGGACCACAAGGGCAATTTGGTAAATTACGCATTGTCGGCTTGTTTCACACCCGCGTGTGCACACATTGATCATGTTTGTGGTAATGTTGGCTAGAATCGTTAGTGGGACCCGGGATCGAAAGATCCGGGCTTGAGCTTAAGTTCTAGCCCAAGTCTAGCTTTCTGCACCTAAAGGATCGATCCTTCCTTGCTAGAAGATTGATCTTTCTGGTGCCAGAAAGTCAAGTGCGATCGTCATGAAGGATCGATCTTTCCTTAGCGAAAGATCGATCATTCATAGGTCGGTTCGTTTGCCTATAAAGCAGACGAGACTTTCTTCCTTGAATCCTTTTGAAATCCGGAGATCTGAGCTCAGATCTTGCGATTTTTGAAGGTGTTTGAGGACGATCCAAGGCCTAGCAGCTTGGATTGAAGCTGCTCTTGCTTAGGTAGGGATTCCTACCTACAATCTTTCGGGTTTTTGGTTTTTCCGGTTTGATTGTATTCTTATGCCTAGATCTCTTAATACGCATGTTGGTTTTCCGTGATTTCACCGGTTTTGGACTCGTGGGATCTTGATCTATCAGATCCCAGAGTTTTGTTAAGTTTGGATGTATTTTCCGGCGGTATTTCTTGCCGGAAGTACGCCGGAGAACCCATCCAGATCGATTCTTCTTAAGGAAGGATCGATCTGTCACACCCCGACCCAGAAAACCCATTCAGGACGAGGCATGAGGGTTCCTATCTCTATTCGTCTTCAATTGGCGCGATACAAATGCGGAAAGACGAATAAATTTAAACAAATTTTAATCCAGAGGTAAACAGATATTCAATTTATATAACATCAGTTGTACTATTCAATATTTGATACAAAAAGTCTTCCAAGGATATACATAATACATAATCCCAAAAGTCCTCGAAATGTTTACAACATATATATTATCAAAAATGTACAACAGTTGATCATCCAGCAAAACCTCAAGCACCTCTGGACGTACCCGCGCCACCAAAGGCCGATCCCGCAGGCTCCACAGAAGAAGAACTGTCGCCTGCACCTGCAAACGCAGCCCGGGTAGGAGTGAGCGATAAGCTCAGTAGGGTTCTACTCTACGGCACACTGAAAGGAGGAAAACAACAACAGTGTTGTCTCCCCGCTCAAGTTTAATGGATGTCACGGGTCCCACAACCCTGTCGATGTCCCAAGGGCTCCTGTCATGAAACCTCTCTCCTGAACATGTTACCAGGAGGCCAAGGAACAGTAACATGCAGGATCACCCTTACCCAAGCTGGAATACCAAGCCTTGGGGACCAACGTCGGGAACGTACCGACATCCATCCTTAGCACTTGACTTTGGAAGACAACACGACCTATAAACCTCAAACACTGATCAGAGTCAACTATCGCAAATCCTCAAAAGACATGAGATTCCATTATACAGTCACACCCTAGTCCTGACTACCCAGCCACGGTCCTAAGGCTAGATCCGAGCTACCCGAGAGCCTCGGATCGGCGACCCAAACCATCGCCCACCTAACCTCAGATGCCTCTAATGCACACAATGCATGAACCTATGCAAACATCTATCCTAGATGTCTCTACATGCCACAGCATCAGTTATAGGTTCAACAGATATGCAATAGCCCTCGGCACTCGTCGGCAAGAGGCGAAGGTTCCACAATTCCTCATTAGCTAGCACTCATAGCTAGCTAATGGTTAGGCAATCAACTAAGCATTTAACTACAGTCAAACATGTATTAAATGCAAACGAAACCATAGATTCGCCCAAAAAGGAAAATTACTCGAATCGATCCTCAAACTCGATAGAAATCCTTTGAAAACCCCACAACATCCACATACATGCTTCCCAACATGTTTAGATATTAATCACAAATCAAATCCATCCAAGAAAGGCCAGAAAACCAAGTTCAAGGGCCCACGAACGATGTCACGGTCGATCCGGCGGTCGACCGTGAGGCCACGGACGATGTCACGGTCGATGCGACGGTCGACCGTGAGACCAGGGCGAAGAAAACCAAAGGGGCGACGGTCGATCCACGCATCGACTCTGGGAAGCCCAAAACCAAACAGCGCATGACGGTCGATCCGACGGTCGACCGTGAGGCAAAATCGGAAAAAAGATGATCCCGCGGTCGATCCATGCATCGATCGTGGGAGGTCAAAAACTCGACAGAGCCTGACGGACGATGCGACGGTCGACCCGCCGGTCGACCGTCAGGCCCAGAAAAGGCGTATCAACGCTTGACGGTCGATGCACCGATCGCCCGTCGAGCCTTAGGCACAGTTCATCAGAACAGTGCCAGAAATCCAATTCCTTCCAATTCCTTGGATTTCAAGGATCAAATCAAGTTGAAAGTTAATGAAATTTTGCAAGCAAGTGTAATTAACAATGGGGAAACCAATGGTATGAAGAAATCATATTTTCGATGGTTAAATCTCCTATCTAGGTCAAAACGGGCGAAAACCAGCAAAACGGCGATAATACGGAAAACCAGCTGTTAGAATACGGAAATCACGATGTAGGAATACTTCAAAGCATCTATAACACATGCACAATGAACTACACAGCATTCTAACAAATATTCCTACAGCGAAAGGGCATTAAACCTATCCTAGGAGAACCCGATCCTAAGATCGAGGTAGAAACACCTACTTGAGCAAGTAGGGCAGCTCCTCCACGCGTCCAACCAGTCAAGCCGCCAAGATCCGCGCTCCGAAGCCCACACGTCCGAGTCCTAGCTCAGCCGAAAGAGAGAGAGAAGGAGAGAAAACGACAGGAGAAGAGAAGGAAAGAGAGAGAGAGAAAGGGACAGGGCTTATATAGAGATCCGGGTCGATCTCAGCCGTCCGACTTGATCTTTCCTGATCGAGCTCCGATCTTCCGATCGGACGCACCCTAGAGATTCTAATCAAACACATACATCAATCCAAGGCTGTGGGTGCAATGCGAGCGTGAAACCGACCACCAGAGGGCATATTTACCAAAATGCCCCCGTGGTCCAAACCGCCATACGATCGCCCGATCGTACCCGACGCGGAACCAAACCAACAGGAAACCGGCTCTCGACCCACGCGGTCGAGCCAGGTCAGAGGGACGGGCCCTCACAGATCCCTCTGGGTTGGTCATGCTACGCCCGATGAAGGATCGATCCTCTACTTTGAGAAGATCGATCCTAGGTCTTGGGTAGCATGGTTACCCTGCGTCGCGAGAAGGATCGATCTTCTTGGGAGGAAGGATCGATCTTTCTTGGCGCGACCAGAAGGGTGTCCTCTGTTTCGAGAAAGATCGATCATTCTGGGAGGAAGGATCGATCTTTTTAGCTCGACAGTGAGGGAAGGCTCACTGTTCCTTAAAAGATCGATCTTTTCTTAGAAAAAGATCGATCCTTTAATAGCAGAGAGGATTTTTTATGGTTTTTGCCCGCGGGGCTTGGTATGCCGGTTTTTCTTACCGCTTTATACATTGTACATATGTTTAAGCATGTTAGCCCTATAATAGGGGCAGTGGCGAACCGGGGGAGTGATGACTCCCGGGATGTTTAGAATAAACGGGTGGGTAGCCCTACAGCTTTCCCTAGCCTTGCATGCCCGCGTGCGCCGAGGGCTTTATCTGTGATATATGTGAGCTGTTGTTTGCGGGGCTGCTTCCCGGTGCAGGTGTTGTGGTGGACTGCTGGCAGTTGGTGGTGGTACCACTGCAGCAGTCCCTAGACCTTATTTATCTATTCACCACCCCGAGCCGGCAGGGTGTCGTGCCCATACATTGTTATTTATATCATCACATATTGTTGCATGCTTACATGTATTATCCTGCGCATGTCCATAGCATGCATTGTGTTGCGCATTAGTTGCATCTGTGTAGGGCGTTGCCGATCCGGGGCTTTCGGGTAGTCCGGATCTAGCTCTAGGACCGTTGCGGGTAGCTTGGTCCAGGACTCGATTTGTAGCATTCAGTCGTTCTCGATGATAGGGTTAGATGACATGAATACATGTTATTTGATGTTTAGAGGTCATGTCGTTTCCAAGTCATATCCGAGGTGTAGCTGGAGTCCGGTGTTCTTAAAGTCTTGGGAGGAGGAGTGCCTGCCCAGAGGTGTCCTGGCCCGCCAAACAATGTTTTGTGTCCTGTTGAGAGTATGCAGTGTTTTGGGCCTGCGTTCACGGACTTCCGGTAGGGTTATGGGACCTTTGTATACACCTAGGGTAGACTTGGGGGCGACACTGTTGTGTTTCCTCCCTTGTGAGTGTCGTAGTGTAGTGTCCCTGCTGAGCTTAGTGCTCACTCCTACCCGGACTGTGTTTTGCAGGTGCTGGCGCTAGCTCTTCTTCGGTCGCCCCTACCGGGCCGATGTTTGGTGACGTGGCGGCGTCTGGCGGTGCTTGAGGAGCGGCGATCTCTGTTGTATCTTTTGTTATAGATAGTCTTCTACAGGAATGATAAATGTATAATTTCCCTGTTTGAGGACTTGTATTATATATCAGTTTCAGTGTTTGAGGTTTGTAATTGTATGTTAATACATGATGAATATGAATTGCTAGGGTAACCACTACTATTAGAGGGAAACCTCGCCAAAATTTTCCGCAGTAGGTTAGGTTCCGCTTCGCGTTGCCCGGCCCGGTTGGGCCTACTTGGGTCGGGGCGCGACAACAAATGTAGCTAGCAAACACTTAATAGACTCCTACAAATGAATCACTATCTACAGAAAAGCTTGGCGTTACGATATAGTTTGACAGGAAGAGCCTATCAAAAACTCCACAATTTTACAACTCATTAGCCTATGGTCTTAAAAAACTCCACAATTTTACAACTCATATACAAACCAGTGGCAAAACAACTCTTACTGTACACCACTACAGTTTGTACAGATGAAGGTCTATAAAGTTGTGCAGGCGCCCCTGTTCATAGCAGATAAAAAACCTTCGACATTTATAAACTGTTTGTGGAAAAGCTTCATTAATCATTTCCAGAAAATGAGAGACTGAAACAAAGACAACATAACACAGTATGATTCAACTGCTTCTCGAAGAGAACTCCAATCAGGAGATAAAAGAATGAGGATTCATTTTTTTGTAAATCGATTAGAAATAGTTCCCATGTTGAAGAAAGTATTAAAATCTCGGTAGGGTACTCTGTATTCAGGTCCTCATCTTTGGCAAAACAGGAAAGTACACAGAGGGAGAATATATCAATGACATTATTCAACACATACTGTTCATCTAGCAACTTTGGCAAGCTTCTGTTTTACTTCTTGCGGTAACCTCCTTTAACAGAGCTGAATAAAAAAAAAACATAACGTTTGCTCAAATTCAATTACTGATGTGATCCTGATAGCAAAACATATGAAACAATAAACTAAATGGCAAGTAATCCAAAGATTTTGTGCCTTCTTGTGCTCATGGAGTAAGTCCAGAGCCAACGAAAATGACATCAAGTTGTCATCATTTATCAACTTCAACTTTGAATAAAGGAACATACCCAAATAAGCATGGCTGAACTAATAAAAAAAACATACCCAAATAAGCATGCTATTTTTCTATGCATACCCAAACAATATCACTAAATGAATTTAGTTTAGAAAAGGGAGAGCAGATAGATTGGCTTAAATTTAGACAGTGTGATCAACTTCTCTCCGAAATCCCATTTAGACAATGTGATCAACTTCTTCTCCACTTGAGCAGACTCTCTCCGCCCTTAAGTAGACATAGGGAGAAGAAGAAAATATGGGAAGAAATCAACTTCAGGAACTTTCTAAAAAAACAGAAAAAGAGGAATGCCATATAGGGAAGAAAAAACATAGGCTATAAATGATAAAAAATAATTTAAGATAACAGAGAAAAACAAATGAATTTAAAAAAAGAGAGTAGTAGTAGCAGAAAAGAGGAAAGAAAGAGCATAAAAATCTAAAAAATATTGTCAAAATAAATTACAAAAAGAAAGAAATGTAAAGAATAGAACCCGGATCCGATATGAATATCTAAAAAAAAAAGAAGAAAATTTCCAAAATCTAAAATGGAAGAATTGACGGACTATTTTACACCAAAATTTCACCCATGACAAAATATTGAAAACAAGTAAAAGATATGAAAAACATCAACAAAAAATACTGAAGCTGATATTCGAATTCTCCATTTCTAACACATATTAACTTCATCAATCATCCAAAATACTGAAGCAAATATTGAGGGATGAGGTTTATTTATTTATAACTCTTAACATGTATGACTTGTTACTCTTAGGAGCCATCGAGAGCTCGCCCACCATCAACACAAATTACTTGAACAGTGATGTAAGAAGCAGCAGGGAGGTAGAGGAATGCAGCTAGAGATGCCACCTTCTCTGGCTGCCCAATCCTCCCAAGAGAAACACATTTCATTTCTCTTTCTGCAATTTCCTTATTTTCAAAGATGGTTGGACTCATAATGCTGTTAAGATGGAGTACTACCAAAATATGAAAACAGAAAAGGCAGCTAGTGACTATCTAATTGAGTGTATTCGTTAAGAGAGTAGTTCTATTGGCATAAAAAAAAATATGGATGCTGTGAATTATGGAGAGAGACAGGTCAGATGAACATTAAAAACTGGACAAAACACAACTTCCATTAGTTTATGAAGCAGATTGGATGCTTTCAAAGTTGTGTTGACTAAAAAGTTTTCTGTTGACTTAGAGAAATCGTATATCATCTTCTAAGTAAATTTGGCTTCTTTATATTGAAGAAAAATACAATATGTTGGTTATGATATTTACAATTATCTTTTGTAGGATGGTCAGCATTAGGAATTCCAGAGGACTTTTGCTCATATGTTTGTTCCATAGATGAATCCACCTAAAACCCACCAAGAAGATCAATGATGTTGATCACTAAATGTGGTGGTGTAGAAACTAAGTCTTAGAATTTGTGATCGGAGGCGATGGGGCAGACATTTGAGTAACAAATCAAATATGGTTGAACTCATAATGCTGAACTCATAACCTAAGCGATGGACATTTAGTGATTATCACATAATCTCAATCGTCAAGCATAGATGAGCACGAATCCATTAGAAACAGAAGCTGCATATAATCCCCAAAAAGAAAAACCATCAAAGCATTCGCCTTAGATGAGCACGGAAATTACCGTCCAATCTCAAGAACATATTCTGCCAGTGGGCTAGACAGCCAATTTTTCATCGGTTATCCATGCATTATGCTAAGCTTTAAAAGAGATAACTAAAATGAAGAGAATTGGCAGCTCAAATCAGACTTCAGACAAACCAGACAATTACAACTGCAGTAATTCATATAATTCTCAGGAAGAAGATGAAAGAACTATTACATTCTATCTCAGCTCCACGGTTCAAAGTGAAAAAAACTGTAGAAAGAAATTGTAGAAAGAAACTGAAAAAACTGTAGAAAGAAAATGTAGAAATAAATAAGGTGCGTACTGTGGACATGGCGTTCATGCAATCTATTGTCTTCTTAAAGTTCAATGTTTTTCTTTGCTTTTGTGTCCCACCTTATTTTAAACTGAAAAAAACAGAACACAAACAACCTAGCCCTTCTTAAGCTGGATTGGTTGTTGGTGGAAATCAATACAAATTTACAAATCACAGGCTTGACGCATGTTATATTTGTACGCTCTTAATTAGCCACGCACCTAGAACAGAGCTAGCTTTGTTGATTAATCATTAGAACTTACAGCTAACAATTGTCATTAGTCACCCTTCCCACGACCTCTAAAGACTAACATTAAATAGAAGCATCGAGCAGAGGATCACAGAGATGAGATATAACGGGAGAGGATCACAGCTGGAAGTGATGTTGTAAAGACTAACATTAATTAGAAGCTTGGCAAAGGGAAAGCTCACCAGAGATATGGTAGTGCTGGGCGAGGCGAGGCTTGGATGGCAGCGGGGATGTCGAGATCAGCATGATCCGGCGACAGGGAGGAGACCAATAGCAACAGAGCTTGGCAGAGGAAAGGTAATGGCGGAGGAACACATAGAGGATGCGATGAGGAGGCAAACAATGAAATTGATGCCTAGACATATTCATACTCTAAGCATAAAATTCACCTTCAAATCCTGCAATGAACACATCTCGAAGGGGGGGGTGGGGTGATCGGCGGCGGTGATACCTGCCTGGCTGTCCGGGAGAGGATGCGGCAAACAGAGCGCCGGCGGCGATGGCAGCCAGATGGAGAGAGGGGAGCTCCACGCGGTTTGGATGCTCGGAGATCGATGATGTTGGCGGCGTGGGTCGAGCTCGACGACGGCGGCGTGGGGGGACAGCTCCTGTCGGCGGCGTGGGTCGAGCTCGACGACGACGGCGTGGGTGGATAGCTCCTCTCCTAGCGAGGTAAGGGAAGTAAGAGTGAGAGAGGGCGATGGGAGTATGAAGGGGGGTTGGGGCGATCGGCGGCGGGGATACTTGCCTAGCTGTCCGGGAGAGGATGCGGCAGACAGAGCGCCGGCGGCGACGGCGGCCAGATGGAGAGAGGGAAGCTCCACGGGGTTTGGAAGCTCAGAGATCGATGATGTTGGCGGCGTGGGTCGAGCTCGACGACGGCGGCGTGGATGGAAAGCTCCTCTCCAAGCGAGGAAAGGGAAGAGAGAGTGAGAGAGGGGGTTGTACAAAGGGGGGTTGGGGCGATCGGCGGCGGGGATACCTACCTGGCTATCCGGGAGATGATGCGGCAAACAGAGCGCCGGCGGCGATGGCGACTAGATGGAGAGAGGGGAGCTCCACGGGGGTTTGGATGCTCGGAGATCGATGATGTTGGCGGCGTGGGTCTTGACGATGGCGGCGTGGGTGGAGGCCGATGCGTCCGACGGAGAGGGAGGTGTGGTCGACGGCGTAGGGCGAGGACGATGCGTCTGACGGGGAACTAGAGGCCGACCTTCACGGAGCGAGTCACGGGCTGACGGCGGGTTGGGCGAGGGGCGAGGTTGATAACTGAGAGGCGGACTCAGCTCTCTTCCTCTGCCTCCTTCTCGCGATCGCCAATGGCTGATGGGAGATGGCCGACAGCGTGGGGAGCTAGGAAGAGAGGTAAGGGAAGAGAGAGTGGGAGAAAGGTAAGGGGAAGATGGGAGAAGTAGAGGGGATCAGGGGATGGGATGGCTGGTTATCCTGTCCCTTCTCTCTTTCTCTCCAAAAAAATTCAAAAATCAGTGGGAGAGTGTTAATTGGCTGAAAACTTTGGGCGGGGATTGAAAACTTTGGATGGGAATGTAAAATTTGATGATGGAATCTGGATCGTTGGATGTGTTTGGAGATAAATCTAGACCGCTCTTTATGTTTTATAGTTGAGACTTTTTAAAAACCGCCCTTCCTTATATAATAGATATATATAATACAACATTCTACTTAATTTAAATAAATTCCTATCTCTAAACCGGCCTTCTTAGTTCTCCCCCATGCAATTAATTCCCACCAAGTTCAAACTTCACAAGCGCTAGCTATGCGTCTAATACGCCTACATACGGTGGGATCGATCTATACGCAGTAAAAACTCAAGAATAAAAAGGTTATGGGGAAACATTAACGCCTCAATTAGTGGAGGCATATATTCCAAACCCACAAACTTCTCTTCCACTAGCATGCATGCTGCCATATGCATGTGCCACGTACACTAGCGAATCCACATGTTGAGGTGGGGGGCAGGCGCCCCCCCTAGCAAAAAAAAAATCTACCTAATATATATATAGAATATTTAATTGTCCCCCCTCTCAAATTAGATTTGACCCCCTAATAATTTACTGATTGCTTAGAGAAAGAAATTTTTGACGATGTTCCTAATGAAGATATTATACAATACTATCAAAGTATGAAAACTCGGATGAAACAATTGTAATTGTTTACTTTTATAGCTATGGTACTGTAATAAATACTTATTTTGAATTTTTTAATTAATTACTTATATTTTTTCATTTATAGTAAACTTTTTCTATTAAAGTCGTCCCCCCTTCATATAAATCCTGGATCCGCCACTGGCCACGTACGCTAGCTGCTTATTGGGTACCCTCTTTTAACTGGTAGAGAGAACATATAACATGAAATCATGGATGTTGAGATTTTTACCATGTTCCATGAATGCATGCATGCATTCAGACAGACTATGATCTAATATATATTCTAATTAAGTACCTATCTGATGTCACTGTTAAAATTCTACTGAAGGGCTGATGAGAGGGGCATCACATATATGCTTCTGGAATTAATAGAGACATAGAGTGAAAATTAGCACAAAGTAATCAATATCTTATGTAATTAGAAACAGATTAAACAAAAAGAGCTCAGTTCTGAGAATTTCATGTAACATTCTATTCAAAAGATTCTGAATTCCAATAGTGACAGCAGTATGTATATGAAGTACATATATACATGAAAATAATTAATAAGGAGGATATTACTAAATCAAAATCAAACTTCCAATAATAGAAACAATTAAAAATAAATAAATCTATTCATCCATAGAAGAAGTTGAGAAGAAAGTAAGAATATAATGAATGATCGATTAGCAAAATCGATGGCCTGGTCGCAGAGGAACAGGCCGCGCGGCGGAGTGGAGGATTTGGATATCACGTGGTGGCTGTTGCAGGCTTCGATCACTTCAGGTTGCAGCACGAACTGCATCATCCCTTCACGGACGGAGAGAAATCCTCCTCGTCATCGCCGTCCTCCACCGGAGCTTTGGAGAGGAAGCACGTTTGGGCGTTTGTTTCTGGACACTAATCGTAGTTGGCGTAGACTGGCTGAATGAAAAGACCGGCGTATGGCGAGAGAGGGGTAGGAGAGGCGGGTAGTATCTGGCGGCGAAGCCAGGGTGGTCGGTGACAATGGAGCGGTATCAGTGGGCGATGGCGCGCTGCCCCGACAAAGACGGCCGAACTTGATGATTTATGTGGGATTCATGTGTACTGTAATTCTTGCAGTAATTTGCATATTAATTGCACTTTATGTTGCCTTTTGCATATTATTGTCACTTTTGGTGTGTTCTTTTTTTCATATTAGTGTCACTTTTATTTAATAGAATGAAATTACCCTTCACTTATGTGCAGCTTCATTCATTTGTTACGCAACTGTTTATCTTGTTATAATCACATTATGAATTAAGTTGCGCAACAAGTGAGGGTAACTTCATTCTATCAAATAAAAGTATCACTATTATGCAATTAATAGTGAAAGTGGCAGCATGTTGTAAAAAAAAAACATGGAATATCATTAATATGCAAATTACCTAGGGATTCATGTGATATAGAAAATATTCATAATATAGTTGAAAAGCCAGCATCAAAGAAAGTTTGGAAGGATCATGACAAGAAAAAGAATTTTTCTAAGTTCAAGAAGAAGGATAATGGGAGGAAAGGTGCGTGCTACGGATGTGGCAAAATAAGACACTTTGCATCGAAGTGCAGATTTCGCAAAAGTCAAGGGCAGCAGCAAGCAAATCTAGTAGAACATGACATGATCGCTATGCTTACCGAGATATGCATGCTCAACTTAGTTGATGGATGGTGGTTAGATTCCAGTGGTTGTGCTACTTGTCATGTAACATCGAATCAACATTTCTTTAAGACATAATGTGATTACGGACAAAAAGTATGTTTGCATGGAAAATTTTTCAACATGTGTTGTGGCTGGAAATGGAATTGTCCAATTCCCTCTTTCCTCGGGAAAGATCCTTACACTTCGAGATGTCTATCATATTCCTGGACGTAGAAGGCGTCTTATTTCTGTTATGAAGTTAGATGACAATGGCTTTCGTATTATTTTTTTATTCTCACAAAATTATTATTACCAAAAAGGGATCCTTTGTGGGAAAAGCTTGTGCAAAAGATAATATGTATTTGCTCAGTATAATGAATGAAAGTAATGGTTCTGCTTATATTGTTGATGTTCCTTCTAATCGGTTATGGCATTTTAGATTGGGACATGTAAGAAATCATACTATTCATCATATAATTAATGCGCTAATATTCTTCCTATATTGCATTTATCTTTACCCTTAGATAAATGTGAATGTTGTGTATGTTCAAGTGAATTTGAGCAAAAGCCCTTTTAAGTTTGTTATTAAATCTACTACCCTCTTAAAACTTATTCATTCTGAAGTTTGTGATAATAAGAATCATTTAACTGGAGGAGGACAAAGATATTTCTTGACATTCATTGATGATTTTTCAAAATTCACCTATATATATTTATTGAAATCAAAATCCGAGGTTTTTGAGAAATTGAAGGGTTTCAAAAGTGAAGTTGAAAATCAATTAAGTTTGAAAATTAAGAGGTTAAGATCAAATCGTGGGGGAGAATGTATGTCTAATGAGTTTGAAAATTTTTGTGAAGTTCATGGAATCATTAGAGAAGTTACAACACCATATGCCCCTCCTCAAAATGGTATTGCGGAGCGCAAAAATCAAACTTTACTTGAGATGGTTAGTGCTATGCTTATTCATACTAAATTGCCTTTGAGTTTTTGGGGAGAAGCTCTTTATATTGCATGTCATATAAGGAATAGAGTTTTATATAAAGGTCAAAGTAAGACACCTTACGAGTTTTGGAAAGGTAGAACACCAAATGTTAATTACTTTAAAGCTTAGGGATGTATTGCCTATGTTTTAGATGTTTCCCAAAAGAGACTAAAGTTGGGAAGTAAAGCTATCAAATCTATCTTTATTGGATATGCTAAGAATAGCAATGTATATAGATTCTTGAATTCTTTGAACATCTTACAATTAAGGATGTTGACTCTTTTTAATTAAATAGAGAATTGGCTGATGGTTATGATCAAGATATTCCTATTAATTTGAACTCTTCCCAAGATCCATCTTCTAGCGAAAATGAATTGAGAAGAAGTAAGAGACGAAGAATTGAAAAATATTTTAGGCCGTGGAATGTTCACATATATGTTAGATGATGATCCCAAGACTTTTGGTGAAGCGATATCATCTTCGGATGCTCATTTATGGAAAAAGACAATGGATGATAAGATTAAGTCTATCATGGATAACAATACTTGGACTCTGTTGTCTCTACCTCCAAATACCAAGACTATAGAATCTAAATGAATCTTTAGGAAAAAGCTGAAACTTGATGGAAGTATATAGAGGTATAAGGCTAGATTAGTAGCCAAGGGTTATAGTCAAAAGCATGGTATAGATTATTTCGATACCTTTTCACCTGTTTCTAGAATTACATCGATTCGCATTATGTTTACACTTGCTTCTTTGTATAATCTTGAAGTCTATCAAATGGACGTTAGAACTGTTTTTCTTAATGGTAACTTGGATGAAGAGATTTGCATTGATCAACCTGAGGGTTATGTGGTAGAAGGCCAAGAAGACAAAGTTTGTAAGCTAAACAAATCTTTGTATGGTCTTGAGAAAGCACCTTTCAATGGTACAAGAAATTCAAGAAGCAAGTAAGGAGCTTTGGTTTCAAGCAAAATAAGGTAGAAAATTGTGTTTTCTCTAAAGTTACTGATGCATATAAGGTTCTTATTGTTTTCTATGTTGATGATTTACTTATCTTTGGTTTGGATTTAAATTGCATTAATAAGACCAAGTAATTCTTATGTCAATCTTTTGATATGAAGGATTAGGGGCATGCTAATGTCATTCTTGGTATCAAAGCTTCGAAGCATAATGGTTCTTATATTCTTTCTCAATCTCATTATATACAAAGGATTCTTAAGAAATTTGATTACATTAATCTTGATTCAAGGCCTAGTTCTATTCCTATGAGTTCTAATTGTAAATTATTTCCTAATGATGGTGATCCTATCCTGCAGGCTGAATATGCTAGTATCATAGGAAGCTTGATGCATGCTATGAATTTTACTCGACCTAATATTGCTTATATTGTTGGTAGATTGTGTAGATATAACAGTAATTCTAGCAATGAACATTGGCAAGCATTATGCAAACTTTTAAATTATTCGAAGAATACTATACACTATGGTTTGTATTTGAAGAGTTCATCTTCTGTATTAGAATGTTTTAGTGATTCTAACTTGGGATATGACCTAGATTCTAAATCAACTACTGGTTGGTAATTCACTATTGAAGGTATTATAGTATCTTGGTCTTCCAAGAAGCGAAAGTGCATTACTCTTTTTCAATGGAAGTTGAATACATAGCAATGTTTGAAGCAGGTAAGGAAATCATGTGGATGAGAAAATTCATGAGAAATATACCTTTCATTGATGCATCTCCTTCTGCTACAACTGTATATTGTGATGATAAAGCAACTATATATGTGGTCAAAAATCAAAAGCTTTAAGGTGGAAATAAGCATTTTGCGATACGATACAACTAAGTGAAGAAGCTTCAAAGAAATGGTAAGGTAGTACTTGGAGTACTTGCCAACGGAGCAAATGTTGGCAAACCCTTTGACGAAGCCTCTATGTGGAGAGAGGATTCGTAGACTATGAAGAGGCATGGGACTAATACCGGTATAGTGCATAGTAGCTAGGCTAGACTCACTCTATGACTGTGATATCAATATGGGAAGGAAACTTATTTATCATGATTATCTCACAATTAGAGTTAAGGTCATTCCAAACTAGATCTATCCTAGAAATATAAATGAGTTAAATTTTCAGTGCAAAATTAATCTTAGAGTAGACTGAGGTCATTTATTCTAAGAGTCTCATATATATTGCATTGTATATTTCACAACATTAGAGGCTGATTTTAATATGATTAAAGTTCTTAACAAAAACTCATAGCATTATGTGGAGTGAAGTTAACTTCTCAGATTTCTACGGTGAGCCAAAAGCGGATAATATTGTGTCGGGTGGGGCCCTCGGGTGGATCCTGGTCGGACCGGGAGCCCACGGGGACGAGGCCCAGTGGAGGGCCGGGGCGTTATAGTATAGTATCAGAGCTGGTTTCCAGCCGGAAATTGTGCCAGTGAGGACACTGAGCCCCCAAGGTGGGGTGGATTGTGAGGCCCGCTGGGTCTACTGTGGGACAAGATGCCTTCGCCTGGAGAGCGGGGATGAGTTGGGTAGCCGGGGTAAGCAATCCCACAACGCCTGGGTATGGTCCGGGGTTCGATATAAGTATATAGTAAGCCCTTATAAGACACAACGCGTTTTAAAGCCGTGATGGCAGTGATCCGTCAAAAAACTCCATGGTTAAGCGTGCTCGACCTGGAGTAGTCACACGATGGGTGACCTATTGGGAAGTTTTCTCAGATTTCTACGGTGAGCCAAAAGCGGACAATATTGTGTCGAGTGGAGCCCTCGGGTGGATCCTGGTCGGACCGGGAGCCCGCGGGCCGGGGCGTTACAGAAGTAAATGTGGTTGTGAACACTCTTGATATGTTTTGCCTACGCAAGTAAAGAAAGTGAGGACCGTTTTCAAAAGGTTCACCCGGTGAGACCCAGGAGTACATGCTAAACAGAACGTGATGTGCCAATAATCTGATAGCCCGTGTGCAGTGTGAACAAAATTCTTGTTTAACCAATAGATTTAATGTTTTATTCATCTATTGGTATGCATTGTACATTTATCATTTTTCTATGTTTTTCCGTGTTTTCTTCATTATTCAAAAATGGAGGGAAATTGTTATAAATAAATATGATATTTTCAAATAATGATAAAGCCTATCTTTTGGGTAGTTTTGATCCAACGATTCATATTTATTTGTCTTACGTTTCTTTCTTAGAGAGAGTCTCTTGAGGATTGACGCCGGTGTTTGTAGTAACTGATCGATTACATCGACTCATGTATGAATGGACACTTGAGACACATTCGTTGATTACGAACAGGTGTGATCTCCTCTTCTATATAAGAATGGCCGGTCTCTTCCTGGATTAAATGTTCGTCAACTTCTCTTCATCTATGCTTCTTAAAATTTTCTTTCTTTCAAGTTACATTGGATTGGGGAATCAGATTTGGAGATCTTTTAGAGTTGCAGTTTTGAAGATCTAATAGTGGGCATTGTATCCGAGGGATAAAATTTCAGAGACCTGTGGCAATTGGGGGAAATTACTATCTTCAAAAAGGTGCTTGCTTCGGTCACGCATTGCCTACTTGCATTGATTTTTCTACTTCATCCGAATTTTCGACAACATTATTTTCGGGATTGTTGTTTTGAGCTTGATTTGCTGTTGAAGATTATATGCTAATAATCTTGCTGCTATTGGCTTGATTCAGGATCTTTGACTTATCAATATATATATATATATATATATATATATATATATATATATATATATATATATATATATATATATATAGGGAAGTTATCCGGATAGAACTGGTTCGCTGGGCTTATCCAGCGAACTCAGTTCTCGACCGTCCGATGGGATCGGACGGTCTATATCAAAATCACGTAGAAGCTGCCCCATTTACCCAGTTCGCTGCCCTACTTACCCAGGTCCCAGCGAGCGCCGTCAATCGCCGCCCCCTCCACCCTTGAGCGAGCGAGCGCCGCCCCCTCCACCCTCTCAGCTCCACGAGCGTCGTCGATCGCGACCTCTTCTCCACCCTCAAGCCTCGGCGCAACTCCCGACTCATGTCCACGATCGCCGGCGATCCCGATCTAGGGCATCCACGACCTCCCACCTTCAACAGCGGCGGCTCACCACTCTCCGACGCTCTAGCGGTGTGAACCCAAAACCCAACGCAGCTCCAGGTAAATAATCCAAAGCATAATGTTCTAGCTAAGAAACCCATCCACGACCTCCCATCTTCTCTTTTTAAGCAAGAAGAGATGTTCTAGCTAAGAAATTTATGGCTTGTTCAGTGTTTTTTAAATTGATGGTTGTTTCAATGGGTTGGATTTTACTGTTTCTTGTAAAAGCATGATGCCCAAAGCTGTGCATAAAAAGAGCTAGAAAGTCTAGCGTTTTGGCTTTAGCTAATCTTAGGTTGTTGGAGAACAAGATGCTTTTGATCTTGTTCGCATTAGTTGTGTTAATGCTTGGACTTAGTTCAGATCTAACATGATTCAGTTTATTGTAAGATGATAAACACTGCATCAGCATTTTGGTCCATCAGTTAGGCCTTCCATTTATGTTCTCATGATGCAGAGAACTTTGCTATGACAAGATGCTAACATGTAAGAAGAATCTTCATGTTTCTTTGTGAAATATGATTGTTACACTTGGCGTATGAGCTATGTTCTCTATCCATTGTACCTGTGGTTAATACCAGCTATAAAATGTTTAGAAGATCAAGTTTATTCTTTTTTAGTTTGTCACCCAAGTTTCTTAGTTCAAATGTGTGAGGACCCGTCCCTCTACTCATGTGGCTCGTTGTGGGCCGCAAGGGCAATTTGGTAAATTGCGTCTTGTCAACTAGTTTCACACCCGCGTGTGCGCACACTGACCATGTCTGTGGTAATATTTGGCTAGAATGGTTAGTTAGACCCGGGATCGAAAGATCCGGGCTTGGGCTTAAGTTTTAGCCCAAGTCTAACTTTCTGCACCTAAGGGATCGATCCTCCTAGTTAGAAGATCAATCTCTTAGTACCAGAAAGTCAAACCCGATTTGGCAAGGAAGATCGATCTCTTTCTCAAAAGATATCGATCTCCTCTTTCTCAAAAGAGATTGATCTCCCTTGAGTCGGTTCGTTCGTCTATAAAACGAACGAAACCTTTTCTTTTGATTTTTTTTGGAAAATCTGATATTTCAATCGTGTTCTTGCTGGATTTAACTTCGTTTGAGGAAGATCTAAGGCCTAGTAGCTTGGATTGAAGCTGCTATTGCATAGGTAGGGATCCTACCTACAATCTTTCGGGTTTTTTTGGAGTTTTTTCGGTTTGATTGTGATCTCTTGCTTAGATCTGTTAAAGTACATGTTTGTTTTCCATGATTTCATCGGTTTTGGACTCGTGGTTTCTTGATCAACCATATCCCAGAGTTTTGGGGGATTTGGTTGTATTTTCCGGCGGTATTTCTCGCCGTCCGGTCGCCGGAGAACCCATTCGGATCGATCTCCCTTGAGGGAAGATCGATACCTTGTGGGGCGTCATACCCAGCCCTAGTAGGATCGATCCCTCGGCTGAAGAGAGATCGATCCTTGCCTGGGTTGAGGTGGCGGGTTCCATGTCACGAACAAGATTGATCCTTCTGGTGGAGAAGATCGATCTCCTTCGATTGACAGGGACGAGTTTTCTCCCAAGTACTAAGAAGATCGATCCCCTTGGGAAGGGAGATCGATCTCTTAGTGCTTGAGGGGTGTTTTCAAGTGGCCTTTGCCCGCGGGGCTTTGTATGATGGTTTTCTCTACTGTTTTATATCTGGTACATATGTTTAAGCATGTTAACCCTATAATAGGGGCAGTGGTGAACCGGGGGAGTGATGACTCCCGGGATGTTTAGACTAAACGGGCGGGTAGCCCTACAGCTTTCCCTAGCCTTGCATGCCGGCGTGCGCCGAGGGCTTTATCTGTAAGCTGTTGTTTGCGGGGCTGCTTCCCGATGCAGGTGTTGTGGCGGAATACTGACAGTTGGTGGTGGTACCACTGTAGCAGCTCCTAGACCTTACTTACCTGTTCACCACCCCGGACCGGCAGGGTGTCGTGCCCAGACCTTGTTTGATATACAATCACATACTGATGTATGCTTATCTGTATATTCCTGCGTGTGCTCATAACATGCATTGCTTTGTGTGTTAGCCCTAATAACGTTTTGATTATGTTTTGATGATGCCAATATATTCTTAAATGTTAAAATATATATGTGATAAAATATATGTTGATAACTAGCTTTAACTTTCATATTTGAGATATTATTGAGTTGATGGATGATGCATGGATGCATCCGTGGAGTTGACGGATGATGCGCGGATGCATCCGTAGGATGTGACAGTCGATCCGTGGATCGACCGTGAGATGCGACGGTCGATCCGTGGATCGACCGTGAGGTTTGACGGTCGATCCGTGGATCGACCGTGAGGTTTGACGGTCGATCCGTGGATCGACCGTGAGGCTTTTATGAAAAAAAGTGAGAAGCAACGGTCGATCGGAGCATCGACCCTGGGAAGCTTTTTTCTTGACAGAGCCTGACGGATGATGTCACAGTCGATGCGACGGTCGACCGTGACGCTTGACGGTCGATAGGTGGATCGACCGTGGCTCAAGAAAAGCCTAGCGGACGATGTCACGGACGATGCGACGGTCGACCGTGAGCCCAGAAACTAGCCATTAAAGAGCCGTTGCAGAAACAGAAAATAGCCGTTGGAAGCTATTTTTGTAGGCCCTAAAGCTCAAGTATATATGAGAAAATGCAGCAAACTTGGGGTAAGACTAAAGGAGATATTAGTTTACATTGTAACAAGTTTTAGTCTTCTTTTGAGAGCTTTAATCTTTGTAAACCTACTTCAAGTTGTGAAATAGACTTTGAGAGAAATATCCAAGAGAGAGTTTGGAGTG
Organism: Narthecium ossifragum; assembly: GCA_963920575.1. Taxonomy (NCBI): domain Eukaryota; kingdom Viridiplantae; phylum Streptophyta; class Magnoliopsida; order Dioscoreales; family Nartheciaceae; genus Narthecium; species Narthecium ossifragum. The sequence continues at coordinate 22,003,722 of OY986965.1, forward strand.
ATTTGTAAAGTTCTCAAGCACCCGAAAGCTTGAGGGGGAGCTCCAGCAGTTGTTGGAAGATTTGTAAGGTTGCCAAGCACCCAAAAGCTTGGTGGGAAAACTTGTAAGGGAGAATTACAAGTAGTGGAACCTCAAGGAGGCCCTTGAGAGAGTAGACGTAGGCAAGGTTTGCCGAACCACTATAAAATCTGGTACAAGTCTCCTAACTCCTTCTCTCATCCTTCATTGCATGCTTTATTTATAGTATTCATATCTAAATAAGCATATTAGTCTTCTAGCTTTCAATCTTGGTTTTCATCTATTGTATTTCCGCAAAAAGGTCCAATTCACCCCCCCCCCCCCTTGGACCTTCATTGTGCATTAGTTGCATCTGTGTATGACGTTGGCGATGGGTTGATCGCTGATCTGGGGCTTTCGAATAGTCCGGATCTAGCTCTAGGACCGTTACGGGTAGCTTGGTCCAGGACTCGATTTGTAGTATTCAGTCGTTTTCGATGATAGGGTTAGATGACCTGAATACATGTGGTTTAATGTTTAGAGGTCGTGTCGACTCCAAGTTGTATATGAGGTGTAGCCGGAGTCCGGTGTTCTTGACTCTTGGGTCGAGGAGTGCCTACCCAGCGGTGTCCTTGCCCGCCAAATAGTGTTCAGTGTCCTGTTATGAGTCTGCAGTGTTTTGGGCCTGCGTTCACGGACTTCCGGTAGGGTTATGGGACCCTTGTATACACCTAGGGTAGACTTGGGGGCGGCACTGTTGTGTTCCCTCCCTTGTGAGTGTCGTAGTGTAATGTCCATGCTGAGCTTAGTGCTCACTCCTACCCGAGCTGCGTTTTGCAGAGCTGGCACTAGCTCTTCTTCGGTCACCCCTACCGGGCCGGTATTTGGTGACGGTGGCAGCGTCTGGCGGTGCTTGAGGTGCATCGATCGTCTGTTCTACCCCTTTTGCTTAGTTAGCCTCCTAAGGGAGAGATTTTGTATAACTTTTACCCTGTTGAGGATTTGTATATATGCAGTTTAGTCTTTGAGGTTTGTGATTGATTGTATAATACAGGATGATTATGAATTGCTAGGGAGACCACTATGATTAGAGGGAAACCTCGCCAAAAATTTCGCAGTAGGTTATGTTCCGGTTCGCGTCGCCCGGCCCGGTTGGGCCTACGCGGGCCGGGCGCGACAAAATGCATCCCTATTTAGGTGTTCCATTTCCACTTTGTCCCTAGCATTTAGAAAGAGATAAAAAAGTCTAGCTTTTTGGCATGGGATAATCTTAGCTTGTTGGATAGGAAGATTCTTACTATATGAGGAAACCATTAGTTTTACATGAGTCTTCTTGACATGGATGTTGATAAGAATATGATCATCCTGCTAATTTCATACTCAGTTGTTAATGGTACTTTTCACACTCAGTTGTTAATGGTACTTTTCACACTCGGCTGTTAATGGTTGGACATCATTCATATCCAATCTAATTTAGTTGATGGTAAGATGATAAATAAATACCAGGGCATTGTTCTTTTCTCCTTGTGATATAGAGAACTTTGCTATGATGAGATGCTAACATGTAAGAAGAATCTCCATGGTTCTTCAGTGAAATATGTTTGTTACGCTTGGCATCTGAGCTCTGTTCTCTATCCATTCCCTGTGAATTGAGCCAGGTGTGTGTGAGCCCTATGTTGATGATGTCATCAAGGGATTTAGTGCAAAGCTGTAGAAAGTGGAAGCACTGTTGGCATCATGTCAAGCAAATGAGGAGAGAGCAATGACAGATGTACAAGCTATGAATAATTTGATTGATGACAAAGACAAGCTAATTGCCATGCTTGAGCTGCAAAATGGTCAATTGAAATCTAGAGCCAAGACATACCAGATTAATTTGATCTTGTTATGCATAATAGCAATTAACATAGCTTTCTATTGTTTTGTGTAACTTGTGGATGCTTGCTTGACTCTATGTATTGTTGATGTAATATTTGTGGGAGGGTAATATTGTTCCCCCATGGCTGGTTCTGTTGGCCTCATCTATTGCCTTGTTGTTGTCTATATGTATCCTTAACTATGGATTTGATGCCAAATGGAATCTTAGTTGACTAAATGTTACGTGTTCTCAAACCTTTGTGCATCATATGTTTCTTCATGAGGTTAACCCCATATGACTGGGACCTCAGAGACAACCTTGTTTGGTTATATTGTGCTTGCTATGTGCTCAATCTGGGTTTGCCATTTAGATGATTGGCTTGAATGTTAGGGATTGTGAGGACATATTTTGATGAACGATTCATGTTGTACCTTTTGAATTATGTTTATGCAGTTATTCTGACATTATGCATTTGGTGATCTTCATCATAACATTATCCCTCTTGAATGTATTCGGTATAATTTTCTGTGAGGCCAGGATCAGACATTCATCCGAAGTTATTTGAAGATGTGGTCTTAGGAGTATCTTAGTTTGATAGGAGGTGAGTGACCATAGCAATATTCTAACTCTGTCATGGCTTTCTCATACATCACTTACCAACTAACTGACAGTTCCCTAGTTCTGTCATGCTAAATCTGTCATATCTTAGTTTGAACCATAGTTGTGGATCTCGGACCATTGAGAACCATAGTTGTGGATTCCAGGAAGAATAGTATAAACGTATACGTTTACAGGAGAGTACAAAAAACACAGAAAAAATATATGGCCCCAAGAAAGGATTGAATCAGTCTTAGATGGAACAATTAGACAAATTACTCAACGTTAGATGTATTTAATAAGGTTCTCAAAATTTAAGTTTGGAACAAAGGACAAACGCAAAAAGTAGTCATCACAATGAAAAATACATCAATGAAACTATTAAACAAGAACCATGCTTCTTGTCCATTTTAAGTCCTCCAAGTTAAAATGCTCAAAATATGCATCTCTAGACCATAAGAGATGTGAGCAAGAACGTCAGAGAGAAATGGAATAGCCTCCTCTTGTTCTACTTAGTCAACGGATGGCAGTCTCTTAACAAAAACCGTCAGAGACAAGAAGCAGCTAGAGGACGGCATAATTAGATTTAAAGCTGCATCAGGTAAAGTACAAAACTTGCAATGTATGTTGAAAGCACAGATTAGATTTTTGGCTCAAATCTCCATGTTTAGCTTCTCAAGATAGACAATAGCAATTACAGGTCCAGCAAAATCTCCAAGATCACAACTTGGAAAAATAAGCAAGGATTTTTCTTGTCAGTCAGCAAGGACGGATGAATATAGCGATACCAAAGAAGCCTAAAACACAAGCATTTATTCTGCAATAGTATCTCTTAGTCGAAAACCAACTATCACAGCTGTGACAAAAAGGATGTAAGAAAAGATCTCATGATACATATGCAGGATTAGTTTTCCCTGAGAATTATGTAGTGTTAATTATCCATCATTAAACCATGCATAACCGAGAGATTTTCTAATCCCTGAGAATCTTTCTTTACTTCCTTGAGAATTGATAATCAATGAAGTAAAGCAAACCAAAGCAACTCATACATATTAGAGAATCTATTCTGAAAGATTTGACAACTTAATTTCGTATTGATCATGATAGGAATTTTTTAAAAAATAATATTTTATATATATATACACACGGAGAAATTTAAGTTCGATGTAAACTCGGAGTACGTTATGTGCGAAATTAAGTTGGATGAATCTATTCTGAAAGACTTGACAACTTAATTTCGTATTGATCATGATAGGAATTTTTTAAAAAATAATATTATTTTAATAGAATATTATTACGGTCCATAAGTATTAATTCTGATCGATCCTACTACTAATACTAGGGTTCCAATATCGTCCCTACCGATCCCGAGTATAGGATTAGCCAATACTCTCTCCTCTCTCTCTCTATATATATATATGATCATTATGACGATGGATCATACTTCCACTTACATATACTCCCCTGCAGCCAGATATGTTTCACCGGAAGAATTCTAAATCCTCCAAGGCTTTTGCGGCGGCGTCGACCTCTCGAGCTAACGACGGCCCTTTCATGGAGTTCAAGAAAGAGGAGCTCGAGAACGTGTTCAAGAAGTTCGACGTGAACAACGATGGCAAGATCTCCCTGCCGGAGCTCGCAGCCATCCTCAACAGCCTCGGCAGCAAACCCGTCACCGACAATGAACTGAGACGCATCATGGCAGAGCTGGACCTCGACGGCGACGGCCTCATCAGCTTCGAAGAGTTTGAGAAGCTCAACGCGAAGGTGGACTCCGAGGAGGCGCTGGAGGATCTCAGGCAGGCGTTCAACACCTTCGACCTCGACGGCAACGGGTTCATATCGGCGGAGGAGCTCCGGAGCGTGCTCGGAAAGTTGGGGGAGAGGGTGACGACGGCGCAGTGCCAGAAGATGATCAATGGCTTTGATCAGAACGGCGATGGGTGCATTAGTTTCGACGAGTTTAAGGCTATGATGGGGCACAACAAAGAATAATTTACTAGAATATATAGTTGTTTTTGTCTTTGTTTTTTTTTTTTAAGATTAGGTTTTAGGGTTTTGTTTTCATCTTTGCTGTTTTCTTCACGACGTCACAATATATGGCTTTCTTCTTTTAATGCATATATATATATATATATATATATATATATATATATATATATGGGTGAATATTTGATGGATTTATAGATTCATGTCATTTTGGTCTCTCAAATTTTGTTTAATTTCAAATTAATTTCTATAATCCCTGACAATATCAAAATAGTTCACGAAATCTCCCAAAAATCAAACTTTCGATCATGAACATAACGGTGACAGGTGCATCAGCTTCGACTCAAGGCTATGAATTGAAGGGGGGTATCAAGAAGGGTTCAGTAAAATAGTGGAATTTTTTTTTTAAGACTAGTTTTATGGGTTTTCTTCTTTTAATGCATGGGTGAATATATAATAGGTTTATGTATCAAAGATTGAAATTTTTACTTGTCATATATATTTGCTAGTTTTGGTGACAATATCGATTGTAGTACTTTTTGTATGTCTGCCGTTCTTAGATTAAATTAAATTTGCTGTCTGGACTCTGGAACAGAGAAATGAAAAATATGGAATTGAAGCTGCTGTATCTTTTCCTTAGGAATGGATATATATATATATATATATATATATATATATATATATATATATATATATGCATATACTCGCCAGTGATTTACAGGAAAGTCCGTCTTTTCCTGTAAAAGATACTTCCCAGAAAAAGTGAGAATAGCTTGTTCTTTTTGTTTCCGGTACTTAGTTGTGCTATATATATATATATCTCTATACTAGTGTTGTCCCGTGATAAATAAACCTTGTTATAGCTGCCATCTTTCTGTTGACGATTGCATCTGGTAACCTCCCCTATAGCAAATAGCAATCTTTCTGTACATCCTCTAACATGGATACGGATCTTATGTTTGCCGACATTCCCAGAAAATTTAGAGTGATTTATTCGCATGGCCAATGCAATTGGGGTATTTGTAGAGTATCGATCTCTCCATGCCTAAATTGCAAGCTTTTCTGTGAAGGATGCCCCATCTTCTGATTCATCAGACACCGTTGCGTTTGCTACTGTTGTTCATGATATCTTTAGGATCAAATTGCATGATTTATGGGCATAGGGGGGGATGGGATAAATTGTCCATAGTGGCCTTTTAGAACAAATATTGTCTCATATCTGAATTATATGCTTTTTAACTGGTGCAATTTTGTGAACCCTGTTGCAACGAAAGTTTCACTGAATAGGCTGCTTTGACAACAAGATTGACAGCATTTACAATGGAAGTTTTATACCACAACAAACAACAAAATTTCTCTCTAGTCAACCAAAATATTTAGTTGCGACAGAACATCATCCGATGACTATATGTAGTGGAAGAGAGAGAATGAATTTCACAGGATCCATGCATCAAAATTATGAGCTTTTCATTGCAGACAAGGCTTCCCTTGTCGTGGCAGAGATCACAGCATCAGAAGCATTTGGCAGGTAATAGTATTTTCCTGCAATAATGCAAAACAGTGAATTATGACATAAGTTTATCAACCAGAACATAAATTCACAATCAAGCAAGACGATACCTTGAGCAACTCTTGCAATCTCCTTAGCAAACCCAGTAGAGACAAACTTGTTTTCTGTGTCGATGACAAGGAGTGACATCCCTGCCTTGAAAATTTTTCCAGCTACATCTAGAATTTCATCCTTCATAAGCCAGAAAGTAGATGAGATTTCAGAATGCCAAAGAAACAACTATTATGGACGAGATTTGAATGCTGACAGTTGCTTTTCCTATGACGAACATATTAATTCAAAAACAGAAAGTCATCTGTAAAATTCTCATGGAGAAGTTTTCTACATGAATGCCATGCCAGCTTGAAGTAGCAAGCATCCTTGTTGAGCAGTGACAAGTACTCTATTAAATCTGGAAATGATGAGCAGGACATGAATTGATGGTAATTAACTCGAGATTGATAGGTTAGTTGTATGTGGATCTTATGTCCTTCACAAAGTCGGCAAATAAAAGTCCACTGGAGAAAGCCTAGGGACAAAAAAATAAAGCATTACCTTTAGTTCTTGAGAAGAGGGCCTAGGAACGTCAGCAGAAGCGGCAGCTTCAGGATCTGTAGATGTCTTTAACGAGACATTCGCTCTTCCATCAGTAATCGCAACAATCATAATACGTCCAACATCCCCACTTTTTTCGGCATTAAGCCCGACTCTAACGGCCTACAAAGAAGATATCAGGATACAAATGAACCAGGAGAGCGGGAAAGAAAAGAAACAATGAATATGAAAAGAAAAAAAAGGAAGATCTGATACCGTGCTAAGACCATGAGCTAATGGAGAACCACCACCACAAGGAAGTCTCTCAAGTCGTTTCCTGGCCATTGCTATAGACCTTGACGGAGGTAGTAAAACTTCTGCGAAATCCCCTCGGAAAGGTATGATCGACACCTGATGGACGACGGGAAAAACAGAAGCAATAGTTAAGAGATTAGGTAGAAAGCAGCCTCATATGCAAGGACAATGGGCTACATTACAAGGAGTTGTGACTTCCGCTATTCCAACAAGCCAACCAATGGATCGACGACGCAAAACAAAGCTCTCTCAAGATCACAAAAAAAAAAGGAAGAAGAAGAAAAGTGAGGTTCATCACAATGTTGGAGTAGGATCATGAAACACCAAATGGAGGTCTACATAGGGCAGCTATCAAGGTCATGTCGCTTTGGGGTAAGAAGAGCACCAAGCACAACAAGAAGATACTATGGATCATGAGTGGCATAATGCAGCAACATTATTCTGTGAGATTAAGTATATAAGTGTTACATGATGGATGATAACATCCTCCTACAGAATGATGCTTTTTTTTATTTATTAATTGAGCCAATTAGTCTAAGTCAGGGTTATAGGAAGAGAGACAAAAGGAAAACTAAGACAGCAGGTACCCAGAAAGAAACCAAAACTGCCCCTCTAAACACAGACAACTAAGGCAGCCGCTATACACAGAGAAACCCAAAAACTGCCCCACTATACATAGAAAGAAAGGCAACAACCACAAAAAAAAGAAACCCCAAAACCACTCTAAACAGAGAAAGGAAATCCGATGGTGGATCACACCCCGGAGTGGTGCTTGGTGCTCATACTTAATCTCACATAATAATGTTGACCTCCACATGTAGTGCGGATGTATACACTCACTATCAAATTGTAAGACAAGGTTCCAAAGTGTATCCACTACTACCAATCTGCTTAAGATCTATTGCTATAATGGGTCCATAGTTATCATGTGATAGATAATTTCAAGAAAACGACTGTACTCTAGCTTTCGAGGAGTATATTTTTCAACAGCTCAAAACAAATTTTAGTGCACTTTCAAGTTTTAATCGTAGAGAAGGATATTCTAGTGTAAGATGAGGAAAGAGAGGATTGCTAAATATTCAGAAAGCGTGAATGACTAGAACTAAATGCGAAATATTCAGGAAGCGTGAATGACTAGAACTAAATGAGAAATACAAAGGTTGCAAATAAGCAAGTTCTACTTATATGTTCAAATTGATGGCTTCTAAAAAAGTAAAGCAGGTCGCTGTACTGTTAGGAAAAAATTAGAATATAATATACAACAGATATAACTACTTTGTAAACAATTAATAGTGGATCTGTTAGTTTGACATGATACGTAAACTGACTTGTTGTAGCCATTATGTACTAACAAGTTTCATGATTAGGATGTGTAGATGCAAAATGCTGAGTTGTAGACAGATTCAAACAACTATCTCACTCTTACTTCGCCTGGAATTTTGACTTAGTATAATTAGTGAAATTCAAGTACGAAATGATGCAGTGAGGATCTTGTAAAATTCAAGTATGGGACGATATTCGATACCATAAAGAAAGAGTATACTGCTTTATCAGTTATCATGTTGTGTAAGTAAAGATGGTACCAACTACCAACCAGAGAACTGCATTAGCATCTCATTTAGTAGATAAGCATATGAGATGGTTATGCAGTATGAACAGTTACAAACCAGTTAAGCAAGGAGACACAAACATATGAAATGGGGCATGTACAAAGACATATAAACAGACAGGAAAAAGTTAAAGCATTTTTGCATCTGAATGACGCATTCTGGTTTACCTGGTCCCTACTTGTATAACTTTCTGACAGTAACTGAAGTGCTGCACCTTTTGCATTCTGCATACGGTTTAATGCCATACTTCCACTAGCATCAACCACGAAGATTACCTACATAAGCACATATCCATAAGCAAGTTTTCTCAACAGTATACGAGCACATATGACAAGGTTAGAAGGATATGAAGCTACTGGTCTCCAGTGAGAGGTGGTACAACATTTTGCAGAATATCAATTGCATCAGAAAATATTTATTTGGACCATTTTGTCCACAAGTAGCAGGAAGCAAGTATCTCGACGCTATGACTTCTTGGTTGGCAACCACATGCTATAAGTGAAGAAAGCAGGCAGGGACTAAGAGTTGAGAATGCTGACATACCAGTGCACCTGCTTTTCTAGCCATCCTTTTTGCTCTCATATCAGTTTTCTCCACGAACACTTTTTTGGTCTTCTGAGTGTCTTTTTCCCTTCGCAACTTCTGATATGGTGCAGCCGCTCGCAGTGTTGCATCAACAGCTAGTCTCTTTACAGGACCCTGTATGGACCAGTTAAAAGCAATGAGAAATTGCCAGTGATAACTTCAATGTGAAAGTAAAAGAAAGTGCCTAGTATACATCTTCATCCATTCAATCATGGGTGATAAGGTTTCCCTTCACACTATTGTTTCAATGAAATCACACAATACTCTTACAATCTTGTAGCAACTCCACCAGCGGAAATGGCCGCTTGAGATCTTAGCTCACTTAACTTTCCAGGATGATAATGCAACTCACGAATATAATATTCATAAGAATCTGCTGAAAAAAAGGGGCTGAACCTTTGGAAGCATAGGTTTTATATACCGGCCCCTATCCTCTGAAAATATGACATTCTTGGCTCGCCCAGCTTTCCCACGTCGTCTCTGTGCTTGTTGTACAAAAAACAGGAGTTTCTCATCCACTACACCTCCTTCAGCATCAAAAATAAATTCATCGGGAATTTGTGGCTCCTGCTGATCATTCTCTTGATCATCGTCCTCCTGCGCAGATTAAGATTTATGAACTGAGAACATCCTTTTATGTCTACTATAATCTAGAAGATTATGGATTATCTGGAAAATGACACGTATGGAATATACATATTGCGACTAGAAAGCACTGAGATACAAATTTACAGCACGGGACTTAAATATATGATCATATTTAAAACCTCTTGATCTTCTTCGCTTTGGTCTTCTGCTGAGTCTTGATTTTGTGGGGGAGGCGGAGGTGGAGGTGGCTGATTCTGCTGTTCCTGCGGATTCTCATTCACAATAGAGCGAGGCAGAATAACTAGCTCCACCTGCATTAATTATACCAGAACAGAAATCAGGTAAAGTGTTTAGGATAAATTAATAACTAACAGGCAGAAAGAAAATCTTGGTCAGACACTCCTTACATGACTGACCTGACAATATCGTTTTAGGCTAAGAATTGGAAAATCAAAGAAAATGAACACTTGCCTATCTAGTTGAGTGCCATGAATGAAAATCAATTGTAGTCACAGGATGAGATGAGACTACGCAGAACTACTAAAAGTACTTATCAACAGAGGTTGGGAATGTTCAATAGAAAGATATATCCAGATTGTGCTGCATTTCATAAGGAAAATATGGAAATTATTACCCAGTCTGATATTGAAAATTGAGGATTACTGGAGAAATATGCCAACTGCAGCAAACACATTTTTCCAACTCTTACTCCTTTTGCTCAAGGACTCTAGCTACTGAGGATTAATTACTGGCTTGTCCTTGGACGATGATGCAATTGAGTTCAACTAAATCAGTGCAAAGAGATTGACTGCAAGGTCAAGGCGAGGCGATTTGACGGAATTCAACTTTTACTTCGATACGCAGAGGGGCATAAAACCCAATATTTTGAGGGGTGCTTTCGTCTTTGGAAAGCACTGCCCTTGTTTCACATACTTGAAGATGCCGATCATGGTTGTCACCGTACCAAATAAAACACAAACCGAATTCACTGATGATAGTCACAAGATTCTGTACGAAAAGATGGTCATGTTCCTCTGTAGTAAAAAGCTGATATGCAACATTCAATCCTGTCCCCACATCCATACTACTTGAGACAAGCACAACTAGAGAGAATTAAGGTTCTTGCAGCACAAATATCATAAGGCTCTGAGGTCCTTTGGTACAATGCAATAAGAAATCCAGACTAACAGGACTAGACTTTACCTTATTTTGCCTTTTCAAGTACCTCAGAAGTATATAAACGAGGATAACCAGTTGACCCTTAATACAGCTTTCACTTCTTGCTTATTTTGGCCCATTAGAGCTATTCCATGCCATCTAATTCCACTTGTCATGTAGTGTACGTGCTAGAACTCATTTCAATATGAAAGAAAATCAAGCTTTTCAAAAATGATGCTTGATTATCAAGTACATGCTTCATTATCAAGTACTTCTTTGCCAAAATAAGATGACGCTATCTTAGTGCATGAATGCCCTTACTACGTGAATTTCTATATAGTAACTGCTTAAACAAGTAGAACTCTTACATGGCCCTCTCCCACCTAATTGAGCTGTATGCACTTTTTCATGAGCTAACCATCTCTTTCAAGCCTTTCCATCTATAACAACATGGACCTCTTCCCATTGCATGTATGTCATATCGAAAGACCAGCAGAAACATAGTGCCTTCCAATGGCTCCATAAATAGATAGTTTTATTAGGGCCAACATCAGTGTCAATTGCTGCTTCAAGTTCATAGTAAATGTGCCCATAATGATAACACTCTCATAGAAATCCTCTCCAGAACATCATAAGCTACCAAAAGCCAAACTAAGATGTGAAAGATTCAAAGGGAAAAGACCGGGCCAAATTTTACTGCTGTTGATGAGTAATGTCTTGTACAACTTGATCAGTCCAACTAGCGAATCTCCAACACTAGGACTCAATACCCACGAAAGTAATGTAAACATAAAGCAAAAAGAAGCTATGCTTTCCCCTAGTTTTCGTACTTAAAAAAACCCTTTAGACTAAGGTTTTGCAATTTCTTCTTCTTGTCTATTTTTTTAGTTTCCATTCCACCTGAATAGCTAACTAAAATCCTTCATTCACCTGGTGTGATTACATCAGATGAAGGAGAATTTACTGATATTTTATCTACGATTACTCAGTTTCTCAAGCCATTTCAAATTGAAATCTCATATATATGAGCAAAATTTTCTCAAGTGATCTCCCTCTTTGTTCACTTGTAAAAAGACTGCATTCGGCGAGCTAGAGCAACACATGCTCTTGAAACCTAGTATCAAGCTAAACTGACAGCTGCTTTCACATATTGAATCTCTATCCCATTAAAGTTCTCTCCTGATAATATAGATAACATGGCCAAGAGGCACAGGACATGATATCCTAATGGATAGAAAATTGTAAGTCATCCAAGAACCTTTGAGAAACCCTTATCAGTATTATCTTCAAGTAAACCTACTATGATTTAAATACCACAATGTTGATTAGCGAGACACTATCTTCTTCATAACAGTAGAGCGTGTGCAGTGGAAAAAAGAATGTAAAAGGATTAAATGCTAATTGTAATGAATCTTGTGCATATACTAGTTAATTAGATCATAACAACCAAAGTGATCAGCATTAATTAGCAACTATTACCATAATCTTAGTAATGGAAACTTCGACTAAATGCCTAGGTCAAATGACAGTGGCAAAGCAAAGCCTGATTTCTTTTTTGGTAACCCTTACACCCAGCATTATAACCTAAATCTTGATGAACAAAATAATATCACATAGACCTAAAATGCTCTAAGTTGAGGCCAAACGTTCTAGTAAACATGAACTGCAGGCTTAACTATTAAATTGAAAGAGAAAACCTTAGAAAGTACAATGTGCAATGGAAGCTGCATTCATTTTTTGTGCTCCCAACAGATAATTCACAAGTGTAAGCAGCATTAGCAAAGATTGGAAGAAGTACTCAACAGCCTTCTTTAGGTCATCCACATTAACTTTTTCACGCCCTTCCAAAGCAGCTAGACATTTTGCGACTCGAGCAGCATACAGTTCAGCTCTGTGTCCCTGTGGAAATCGATAACATTCTCATCAAGAGTAGTTAAAATTGGACATAAATGCTCTATACAGAAACCTTTTCCAAACTTTTTAATTCTTTGACAAGTGCACACTCTCAGAAGATATGCAGTTGTGCTAATTTATGTCATGATGAAAATTAATTATGTTTAAGAATGTTTAGTAAGTGAAGAATATTTCCATCATCACTATAAAACAAATGGAATATACATAATATAGCCAAAAAGTTCTTTACAATAGCTAATGCCAAAAACTTATACATTTAACCTGATTTCTAATTCCATCTCTTATTTCAGCAACCGCATATGCAACACTTTGCAGTTCAATTGTCTCAGTTACATAGCTGTAAATGGACACTACAGCAAAATAGTTGTACCCAGCAGTCTGTATCCGTGCATTGCGCAGTGCGCACAATCATGACATTGAAAATCTCATGCTTATGACAATAATACTTGCCTTATGCATAAGTAAAGATGACAATAAGCTAGTTTGCAGATTTTGTTCATTTTGCACACTATGACTCAAATTTTTCTTATTTATTCATTGCGCCCGTTTCCCATGTACCTGCAGATCATCTAGCTTTATCCACATAAACCAACATAGACTATTAATCCACTTCAATCTCTTGTCCTTCTTTCTTGAGATCTTACTGTGATAGAAAATTGTCGAGCAAGTATTGTGTCATCTGGAGGCTGGCATAGCAAAATTTAAGGTTAATATTATATGATTACATCTTCATTCTATTGTTTATTTTTTTTATTGAGCTCTTCCCAAAATGTTGAGCCAATATTGTTTCAGTCTGAGGCTCACATAGCAACCTTTGGTGACACCATTAACCTCTTTCAATAGATGTTGGGCAGCTCTTTACAGAGTCCAATCCAGTTTTAACAACTTCAAAGCCCCCAATTGTCATAGAAGTTAGGGGTCTTCTAATTATGATCAGTTACTGGAAACAGTTCTCTCTTGTTTGTAGGCAGTAAAACATAGAAGTTCAAATATAAAATCACACTCAATAAGAAAAAAGAAACACATAGATATGAACAAATATTTTCACAAGTAAAAGAACAGAGCTCACATATTTTCATGTTTCATTCACGTTTGTTATTTTAAAAGAAATTCCACAGAGGATACATTACAGCACAAATCAGAATAAACAAAGAGATTAAAAGAGTGCAACTGAAAGATCCAAAAGAGCTTAATGTTATGAACCTGACAACCACCTCGCAATGCTTCCATAACCAGGTACTTTAATTGCTCTCTGCTGATGCTGACATCCTTCAAATACTCTCTTGCCAAAATGACCTGCACTATCATCATTTGAGAAAGCTGATTCAATACCCAAAACAGTAATAGGAAATGAAAGATTTTCCATTTGGCTTGTCAGATAAAGCATGAATACATTAAGGTTAAGGGAATAAACCATCTGGAGGAATATACACAAAAATAAGACCTTGGGAAGCTGGTGAATAGATATCATCTCATAAGTTGTTAGCACTAATTGTATTCCATAGGTCAAGTCCAAAGTACCTAACATATAAAGGAACTTTTAACATGTAAAATCTTAGAGAATTGAAGTAAATATTCTTCTTTTAACGTAGTGGGATTATATATAAGATTTGAGTCTAGAAAGCTCCATCTGAGAACTAATCGAATTCTTATGACTTTCCATTGACTTGACATCATGTAACAACCCGAATTCTGAAGAGGAAAACCTCATCCTCTAACATGACACGAGACGAAACACACTGACCAACAAAGCTTAAACTAAAAGAAAGATCTTATTAGAAAAAGAAACTCTTACTGACAATCAAACTAAGGCCATGTTTGGTAGCACTTTTGATCCAGGAACTGAAATGGGAATTCCTTAAAACAAGGAATTCAAAGTGTTTGGTTGCACTATTGATCCAGGAACCGGAATTGAAGTTTCTGTGTTTGAGGGAACTCTGGATTCCCGAATTTGATATGGGATGTGTTTGAGGGAACTCTGGATTCCCGAATTTGATATAGGAATCCAGAGTTCCCTCAAACACAGGAACTCTTATTTCATGGAATGTACATGAATACCCTTCATCTTTGTTTGATTAAACTGATCAAACGGCTAGAATCAATCTTAAAAATAATCCTATTTTTTAATAATCTTATTTCTTTCTCTTATTTATTAATAATATTTCAAATAGCATTAATAATATTATTTCTTTCTCTTATTTATTAATGATATTCTAAATAATATTAATAATATTATTTCTTTATCTTATTTATTAATAATATTCCAAATGATATTAACAATATTATTTCTCTCTTATTTATTAATGATATTTCAAATAACATTAATAATCTTATTTCTTTCTCTTATTTATTAATAATATTCCAAATAATATTAATAATATTATTTCTATCTTATTTATTAATAATATTTCAAATAACATTAATAATATTATTTCTTTATGTTATTTATTAATAATATTAGGAACTCTCATATTAATAATCTTATTTCTTTCTCTTATTTATTAATAATATTTTAAATAATAATCTTATTTCTTTCTCTCATTATTAATAGTGTTTCATCCAAATAAGTCACGGTAATGCAAATACATATACATACAGAAATATATTCGTAAATCTATGCTATTAGAGTCAAAATCTATGCTATTAGAGTCAAGGGTATTTTGGTCTTTAATTTATATTCTCATTCCAGTTCCCATGTTTATTATATATACCAAACGCTTGAAAGTTCCATTCCCATTCCAGTTCCTTGACGTACCAAACAACCACAATTCCTTTCCAGTTTCCGTTCCCATTCTCATTCTAATTCCCATGGCAACTAAACGTGACCTAAGAGAATTCTCTGGAAAAAAGAAAGTGGCTAACAAGCAACTCGGACCTCAAACTGAAATAACTTTCCTAAAAGGCCACATAAAACTTATTAAAAATTGAAAGAAGTTATAAACCAGTCCTAAACTCTTCTCTCTTTACTCCCATCCACACGCCTACGCAGAATCTTGGGTATCTGAAAAAAACCATTTATCTCATGAGCACAAAGCCCGGTAGGAAACAACACATAATAGAATGATATCCAGACAAAAGTGTTCTTAAAATAATAACTGAATTAAAGCACATCACTTGAAAAAGAGAATAGTCACACTTCATTAAACTTAAAAGCTGAACTTTTCATATCCATAAAACATGCTTAAAACTCTTGCATGACATGAACTTCTATGAATGATATAATGAAATGCATCTTTTTGGCTCTACCGTCGAGTACTATAGTGGTGTCTGGTGATAGCACCCCATGTGCACTTGGGATAACTACCCTTACTCATGCTAGCATAAGGTCGAGCCTCGGCTCTTTCGGACTCAAACGCCTAGGTCCCACAGTTGGTCTCGACCAAACAATGAACCCGTAGAAGTACTCATCCTTAGCTTCCCAACCATGACAACTAAGGACATCTCAGATCTCATTTCACCTTGGTGGCAACTTTTGCTTGGCAAACATGCACACTATGCACATACAATGCTTTTGAATTTGTACTTAAACATGCTGAAACATATGCATAGAGATGATCATGCATAGTCATACATACACATGAGATGTGATGCTCAAAAGCTTGACATCATGAACTCATAAAGCGATGCACATTCATTAATCAGGGCAAGAAAGAACTTTGAAACTAATGCAAACTGACTAAACTGCTGAATACTTAGAAGAATGTAGGAAGTCTGCATACATAAGAACTGAAAATCTGACACATTACAAATCTGCAGTAGACTAAACTTTAAAAACGCAAAAATCAGAATAATTTGCCTATATACAGATCTGGAAATCGGAAATATTAAAATATGTAGAAACAACAACCTAGGTCTCATTTATAATGCTACATGTATCTGTTTTATAACCTGGTAGTTGATGTAAAATTTATCAAGCTAAGAATATACATACATGGCCGCAGATATGAGTATTTCACTAAATTCTACAACAGAAATAACATATGACCGTCCTATACTAGGGATCATACATGCAATACCGATTCCTCAACTAGTGACTGTCATACGAGTAACTAAGTACCTGGGAAGATCTGATTTTTGAAATCAGTCCTTCAGTGTACTCAGACAACACTTAAGAACCCAATCGTATAATTTAAACTAAAGTTTGGAAACCTGTAGGAAGAATAAAAAAAATCTGCGATTTGAATTCTGAATCTGAAACCTGAATTCTGAAACCCTAACCCTAAAGTTTAAACACTAAAAATAGAAAAGATCCACACACAAGTCAGGGTAACATCTATTACATGTGTACCTACCTTGTCCTTCAAAAGCCCTAGTATTGAACCCTTGCAGCCAGCCGAAAAGCCCCAAAGCTCTCTTGAACGCAGACTTGAAGAAAGAGAGGAGAAAGATCCGTATAAAACCCTAAAATAAAGAGCTGCGGCTTTTATATGTAATAGGAAATCTGAATTCTAATAATTAGAGTCCTAATGGATTCTAACCTAATCCAATTAGTTATCTATAAGAACTTAAACACAACTTTTTAATAGACTTAGGGTCTGTTTGGATGATAGGAATGAGAGTGAATCCGCTGAATGGGAGGAATGAGCGGATTCCAAATTTCCTCGTTCCGGTGTTTGGTTTGCAAAATTGAACTGGAAGATTCCATGTTTAGTGAACCGCGGCGTCCGCTCAAATCGAGCGGACGCCGCTATCAATCCCAGCGTATCCCAATTTTGAGATTTTCCTAAATGCCATTTTTATCCCCTTGATATTTAAAATAGCTATATAATCATAACTTTAAATATACATGTTGAAACTTGATGAAATTAGTCTCATTGGAAATATATCATCGATATCTTCGTTATGAGACCAATATTGAGTATTTTTGAAAGCAAATATTTGATGTAATTTAATTTATAAAATTATTTAATATATTATAACTTAAATTATACCTGAATTTTCAATAATTTCGATCAATCATTTTACATGATTAGATGCATTCAAATAATTAATTTGACCTAAATTTTTAATAATTTCGATCAATCATATCTCATGAATATTGTTATTATTATAATAAAAAACATGTCTTAATTTGAAGAAAATTAAAGTTTTATTATTAATTTGAATAAAATTAGCAGATTCAGCTCATCCATAATAGACAAGTCAAACGCCAGAATCAACAGATTTAGCTCATCCCATACAGACCAACCAAACAACAGAACCAAAATCCACGGAATCACCAGATTCAGCTCATTCCCCATTCAGCTAATTCCACAGATTCCTCGTTCAGCTAATTCATCATATTCAGATTTGCCAAACGCACCCTTAGTTGACTAGACCTGATTCTTATTGGATTCAAACCAACTTATAGTAGCTGAGATTTTTTGGTTTAAATAGAGTCTTAATCGACTCAAACTCTTACAATTAGGTCTCAAAAAGATACTTTAGACTGACCTAATCAACTAGGGTTATAATTAACTGATTTGCTACTTAATTAGAGTCTTAATCCAACATGAACTCTAGGGCATCTTTCAATTTCGGGATTTTAAACATCATCTATTGCAATCATGCCAGATTCATGACATAGGCTGTTTCGGACACAAGAGCACAGTGCTAGAAAGAAAGACCAGTTTGCCTATAGGAAGTGCAAATACAGGGTATGTTGTGCTCGAATACATGCAGTCAAGGAGAAATCCTCTCATGCCACAAGACTTGGACAGAATATCACTCAAGAGAAAATTAAGGTTTTCTTCAGAAAACCAATGATCTCTGAGGCATGATCAGAAGTCTAGGAGACAAGGTGAAAAACAATCCCAGGACTGTTCAGAAGAATTCACCAATATTGAATCAATTACGTAAAAGGAACCAGCAGTTTTGTCGTTGCAATAGTACCTGAGTTTTTGCAAATTCAGTTTCCTCCTCCACCATCTTAACTACCTCCTTGCTAGCTTCCTGGAACTGTGTTGCAATGCCAACAGCTGCCACACGGTCATCAAAACTCATTGGAATGTCTGCACTGCAGAAGAAGGGCTCTTAGAAGTGAGACAAAGAAGCCAAATGACTACAGCCCCTCTCCAGAAACTGAAGCGAGCATTCCACTATAAATAAATTCAGTAGGAAGGCTTGAAAATGGCAACACTCTCAGATGGAAAAGTATCAAGCTGTGTATCGTGACCTTCAGAAATAAAATTCAATGAAAGAACATATCAACTATTAAGTACCTTAGATTAATTGCTATGCGATCAAGTAAGTGCTCGCGTACAGAACCTTCTTCTGGGTTGTAAGTAGCAATGAGAAGAGGCTTGCATGGATGTCGAAAACTTATTCCTTCTCGTTCCACAGTATTAATGCCTTCTGTCAGGACATTCAGAAGCAGGTTGCTGATGCTCTCGTCCAAAAGGTTTACCTCATCAACATACAAAACACCTCTATGGGCTTCAGCAAGCAAGCCTGGTTGGAATACCGTTGTTCCAGATTTCACAGATTCCTCGACATCAACAGATCCTATAAGCCGGTCTTCCGTGACACCCAGTGGAATCTGTGGTCAAAAACAAAAAGGAAAAGAAAACCAAAAGAGTGTCCACTTCATATAGCAACTGCAGATAGAGGAACATCATCGTCAAACCTGTAGTCAGTTTAATAAGAAATACCTGCACAAAAGGTGTCCTTACTACTTCAGCTTTAATATTACCATTAGGACCGTAATCAACTCGGTCAGCTAATCCATCTTCCCAACTAGAAACAGCGCAAACGAGCCCATCAAAACTATGGTCAATACAATATTGGCAGAAAACAAAAAAACAAAAAAACAAAAATAAACTGAATATTATGGAAGTATAGAAGAAATTACTGAGATTATGGCTTATAACGAACAAGAGATTTAAACACTTTTGCAACACTCTTCTGTTCAAAACAAAAAACATCTTAGAAAGCTGGAAGTATATTGAGAATTATTAGCTCTGCACAATGATTGGATTCTCCAGGATATATCTGGGCAAGATAGCAAAGTATAAAAGCAGCAATTTGCTGGAATTTTAACTCTTAAAGAGTCCTAAACAAAAGCCGACAAGAAATGATGACATATTAAGCAGGTAGTTCCTGGTAAAACATGCCAGAAGGCACACCCAACATGAATGGTGAATTCGTGAAGGTAAATAGTTAGAAGACCCAATTTTGTTGATACAAGAGATATAAACATAAGCAATAAAATGGGGGATGAGAATGCACTGTGTAATTTTTAAGACATTCTTTCCTGAATTTACAAGCTTTCAGGTTTATTGGTATGATGTGGTAAATTTCACGAATCACTTTGGGTGCTACCTGAACCAAGGATTTATCACTCAAAGCCAAAAAGAAATTACTTAGCTTAGATTATGCTATTTGCAGGATTCAGAAAGGATATGATTCCTTTTTTTGAATGGCATCACAATGTTCAGAATTTTATTACTCTTTAAGATTTTTCAACTGGTCAACACTTGTGCTTGCCTACAAAAGAGGATTCGAATAGTCACATTGCACCTCCTTGTGAAGAAAAGAAATCAGACACTACCATGGCCAAAAAGTAAAGTAGTTTTAGGAGACTACCGAGCTATATAATGCTTCAGTTCATAGTATAATTACAGAATAAACTTGAGCAATACATGCTCGAAAGAAAATGCTCAGGAGGTTCTTAATCCGTCTTTGCATCAAACAAACTTTACCATAACATCACAGGTTCGAAATGTTTCACAGCAACAGTTCTGGTCATTACTCATTACAGTTGCAGCAATTGCTACAAGAGCCTTCTAGGTTTGGCATGAAAGTTTTCAGTCTCAGATGATCTTAAATACTATAGAATGTTTAGACTAGTTGTTGAACAAGATCCAAAATAGAGGAGTTTTGACAAAATTTTGCGATCTTACTCTTGAGGACAGCTGGGATCTGCATTTGAAATGGAACCTGCAACTACTTCAATCGGTGGAAGCATAGCATGCAATCCACGGGCCATCACTGTCTTTGCTGTTCCACGCTTACCTGAGATTGCAATTCCTCCAATCTCACGGTCGATAGCGCCAAGCAACAAAGCTGTCTTTATCTCATCCTATGACACAAACATGAATACATGAGTGCATGAAATTCAACCTTGCCGTGTGTCACTATTCTGGAACATTCCAATATTGTGTAAGAAAATTCTAGACCTACGAACAAAACTAGATGTCCCATAGAAGTTCACAAATTTTTGAACAGAAAGAAACAGAGGCTGGAATCAGAAAGAAGTCAATATAAACCATGCAGCTATCTGAAGCGACATGAAAATTTTGCGGCGTTGCCCATTAATGGCATTAAACTTTGGTTACAACATCTCACCAATTCCTTCAATGCAAGCCCTATCATTTTTCCATGCATTCCCCAATTCTTTGCCAATGTGACACACAAACTCAAGAAACTCCATAGTTGCTGTCCAGTTTGCCACTCTAATCTGTATGCTACATCAGCTTATCTTTTATTTTCATTTTCTAGCAGTTCACTTTATTTCTCTGCTTATAGACCGTCAATTTCCTATATTTGCGCTCATGTACACCCTCTAAGTCATCTAATATCCTTATCGGTGTTTACCCTATTTTTTTTAACCATTTACCTGCACAAGCACAAAAAGGGACTCAGTGTATCTCCTTCATCGACCTGACCAAGAATAGAAGTGATCCCCCATCATTTTACAATGTATCCTAGAAAACACATAACAAAACAAACAAAATGGATTATGAATTTTAGGCCCGTTATGAAAGCTAAGTAATGCTCTTCACAACACAACCATACTTCTCACGTGTTTTTTTGGTTTTTTGACTGACTTCTAAGCATTGTTATAAAGTACCAAACGGCTAGTTTTTAGGTCTATTGCACACTTTTGTCTTATCAAATACCACCACATGACTGAGTTACAAGTTTGACATTAGATGTCTCGATTTTACTCAGGACAACTACAACAAGAGACAAGCATATGATCAAGACCTGGTGCAATTTGATGACCTCAAACATCCTATTTGGCATGTCCTACGAACCATATAAGACCATCAACTTTGATATAAGCTACATGAACATGAAAGTGAAGGGGTGGGTAACAAACTTCCAATTTACAGGTAAATTAGCAGCAACTTAATTAAATACAACTAAGGAAATAAATGGAGATGAAGGAAAGTTTTGAAGCTTTGTATGTTGAATAAATAGAATTTGAAGATGAGCAAAAAACAAATAGTAGCACATGGATCAGATAAGTTTCGTAAGCGCTACCAGAGGAACAAGCAATGAGGACTTATTAGAACCTCTCACACCAAGATTGCATGAGCTTTTGCATGCACTGATGCCACAGTTGACTGTTAAAATCTACATAGACCGTCATCACCAAATCCTCGGAAGATTGATAAAGAAGGACCAAATTCGAACAACCCGTTTCGATAAAATCCCAAGAAAATAGATACCATTTGAGTTGTAGCATTTAAGAGTCCAAAATTCCTTCTTTCTAGTCTTGCCAGTATCCGAGAGAAACAAGGTGACTAATCAAGAAAACTTCAACCATGATCGAAATTCCGACTGAAAATCCAAGCAAAATGGCCATAAACCAACAAGCCATCCATATCTCAAGAACCCATGATCTCATTCATGCTTCCAATCACCAAATCCAAGACTAAGACAAAGAAACAAGAACCACCTTAAAGAAATGGGAGCAGACAAAGAGATGTCCTCACCTGCCCAACAACGGCGGCCAAGGGGAAGAACTGCCGCCCGTATTGGACGCTCTCGAAGGCCCTCTTCGGCGGCCCAGCGGCGACGGCACCGTTGGTGGCCTCGACGGCCGCCACCGAAGCCGCAGCAGCCAACGGTCGGAGGAGACGTGGCCTCCGCGACGCACGATTCCCGACGCGCACGGGGGGCTTGGCAACGGGGAGGAGGACTTGGTGGTGCTTGAAGGAAGAGAGGAAGGTCAAGGATTGCTGGAGTGAGGTAGCAGCCATGAGAGAGAACTGTGAAGTAGTGTTGAGAGAGAGCTATCAACTTCCTTATCTAATATTTTTTTTTATTAGATAAGCCAAAAAGGCTGAGTTACAAAAAGAAAGAAAAGAAAGGGTAGAGAGGGCAACGGAGAAAGATCAGCTGGTAGCAGCTGACCACCGCGCCCAACGCGCCACCTCATGTGTGAAAGAGTTGAGCTCGCGAGGAATGTGGAGAAAGCAGGCGATTACAGATTGCGAAGTAACCCATCAGATCGCACGCAAAACCCCCTCGAGCTCACGCGGCTAGTCAAGCCGGCCATTGATGAATCCCACAGCTAGCAGAGAGTCGAACTCCACTACCAGACCGCTCAATCCACGACGTCGAGCTTCCTCCAGTCCGCCTTTGATAGCCCATAGCTCCGCCTCCACGACCGATCTGGCGCTGCGACGGGCTCCCCACGTCCATGCCGGAGTGTTCCCGCCTTCCAAGAAGCACGCCGCCCCCAGACCCGCGATCCCATTACACATGGCTGCGTCAGTGCGTAGCGTGAGCGATGGGAGACGCGTATCAGCCGACACAGTGGGCATCTTGCGAGCCCCCTTGGCTACCCTAAATTCTTTCACCTGTCTTGAGATCACCCGGGCCAGCTGATCCGGGGGTAATCGAATATTCTCAAAGATGACCGCATTGCGCTCCTTCCACAACCACCAAAGAGTGTAGGCGACAATGGACTTCCACTCACCATAATATAACTTCCTTATCTAATAATAACTCCTTGCAACTCTATTATTCTCAACAAAATAATAATAATAATAGTAATAATATAACAATTATTATATATAAATAATAAATTATGAACAAAAATTAGCTAACTTTGATGGGCTACACCAAGGCCTTGTTTGGTATGGGGTTAGGAAAAGTGGGAATAAGGGATTTTGGGGTTAGGAAAAGTGAGAATAAGGGGAGGGAATAAAGTTATTCCACTTTAGGGTGCGTTTGGTTGCGGGATAGTCTATTCTAGGATTAGAGGAGATGGGGATTGGTATCTGGGATAAGTAGTGGGATATGTATGGTATTTTGTTAAAAAGTAATGATAAATTAGTAATGTTTGGTTGAAAAAGTATGGATAAAGTTGATGTGATTGGTTGAAAAGTAGGAATAATGAAGTAATGATTGGTTGAAAAGTGAAAAAGTAAGGATAAAGTTGATGTGATTGGTTGAAAAGAAGAGAAAATATAGTAATGATTGGTTGAAAAATAGGGATAAAATGGGGATAGGAATGGGGATAAAAGTAGGGATAAAAATGGGAATTAGATGGTGTTTGGCTACAATGCAGGGATAAAATGGGCTTAACCCGGGATAGGGATTTCCTATCCCCAAACCAAACAAGGCGGTGTTTGGTTGTAAAATGGGGATAACTTTGTAATGATTGGTTGGAATAAGGGAAAGGTGTTGGTTGTAAATGGTGGAATTGATGTGGGATGAAGGGTAAATACCATAAATGCCCTTCGGGGTGAAGCCATTTTTAATTATCAGATATCTCCTTGACTAATACAGACCACTGCATCATAATATATTGTCTCCGAAAATTTTGTAAGCACATTATAATATAAATATAGCTTCAAAAATAATGACTAATACATGGAATTTTTTTAACTTATGTAAGCATATCATAATATATTGTCCTCAAAAAAAGTGTAATTGCATCAACAGAAACTGCATATTTGGAAATTACGACATATGATTTTCACATAAAACCACAATTACTAATAAATACGACATCAACCTAAATGGCATATTTAGGTACATGTTCCATCTTAAATCTAAACAAGACAACATAATACAAGGCCGGAAACATCACAGCAACAACATAACAACAACTCCAACGACTATGAAAGCAACAAGTACATAGGCAATGGTCGAAGAAAACACTGAACACTGCTCGACACGTGCCATGTTCGACTCCATGTAAGTTGGCCTGCTTACTTCGTCATAAGAAATCCAATTGTAATCTTCATAGGATTTTGAGGCTTCGATCCAGGTTTGAAATTTGCGGTAACATGCTCCTGGGAACTTGTGCACTTGAGCATGCCACTCATGCCATGTTGCATATATTCCCGGCCGCCGACCCCGATAGAGCACATAAAAACTCATCTGGCATAAATTATTGGCCATTAGTACAATCTAAAAAAACACAACATCATAAATAGGAAATAATTTGACAATTAAATTAAATGTTTTGCAAGATAATAAACACACAAAAGTAATTATAATCTCATGCTTCCAACCTTCTATTTGCCCATAATTCTGCTGCAATTCTATCTAGGAATGAATCACCCGCATTATCACCACGTACTCGCGGCATCTGTTGTGGATCTATGTCTTCATTACCTTCATCTAGTACCGTTTGATGAGATTGTGATAAGTAGGTATCGCGTTTCCGGCTTCTAATGATATAGTTGTGTATTACACAACACACCATTATTATACGACATTGCATATCGAAAGGGTATGATTGCATTATTCGCAGTACCTTAAATCGCATCTTTAGAACTCCAAATGCCCTTTCGACGTGATTGCGTAGCTGTGCATGCCGATGGTTGTATATGTCCCTAGGACCAGTATATTCATTACCACGGCTGGTGCGAATGTTTTGGAATTCACTAATATGGTACCGTTGTCCTTTGTATGGTGCCAGGAAGTTTTTTCTATTTGCATAACTAGGATCGACTAAATAAAATTTACTTACAATCAATGTCATCCTCACTGTTACTTGAAGATAGCAACAGTGAATATATAAAAGTGGAGTTCACTAGACTCAGTACCTTCTAGAACAGTGAAATGACCCTTGTTAATCACCGAATTTAAGATACGCATATCTGCCGCAGAACCTTCCCAGCCTACGACGACACACACGAATTGCAGATCAAATGACACGACTCCCATAACATTCTGTGATATGTAACCCTTGCGATTACGAAACCGCGGCTGGTCTACTAAGGGGACATATGCTGGAATATGTGTCCGGTCAATTGCACCAAGAGCGTTCTGCACAACACCATTGATGCATTTATGCGATAAAGCATAAGTACATGACATAAAATAGGCTCACTTATGATAGAATATTGGTAAATACCTTAAACAGGGTGTAAGTGGAATTGCCCTAGAATATGGGATGAACGGGGACATTACCACCAAGCAGATGTATGTACTGAAATCTTAATTCTTCGACGCCTTCTAATATGTGATTGAAATGGCGGATTATTGTTTCGCCAGAATGTTGAAACATCTCACACAACACTCTGTTAGAAGCTCCATGTCCAATTGCGTGAAGAAAAATTGCAAGTTGCTCCCTGCTAGTCATGTTTGGTGTGTCTTCAATCAAACCCCTCCTCCTGTAATGCACGACACAAGCCCTTAAACAATGTTTTCGACATCCTAAACATTTCCGGGCATCTATTTCCATGGCCGGACAAAATATCATTTACCAGTTGACGTCCAGTGAAAGGTCTAGTGCGACACGGCAGCGGGCCTTGGCGCTGTGACATGGATGCACAGTCATCTACTACTGCCTGAATAATCATAATCTCCTCCTCAGATGAATCCGAGGAGGACTCATATGATAGAAAACTTATTTCTACAAAATTTAGCATAGTATGCTTATCAATAAAATAACATAACGAGATAACCAATATAGACCAATTTTAAATAACGCTATTTAATGATGTTTACCAATTTTAAGATCCCGAGAATCCAAATATGGCTACTGTGATGTTCCAACGGCCTGCTAGTCATTGTCACTGGGTTGCACTAATAAGGCACCTTCATGCAAGGCCGAGAACTCCACTGGAGTCCAAAGCAGCATCGACCGAAGCGGTTAGCAATGCCAGCGATGGTCATGGGAACGGCGAAGAAGGAAAGAGGTTTGAACCAACACATCAGACCATCCAATTAATAAGGATGCTTTTTAATACCAAAACATTAGATTATTGTTTGCTTGAAAGGATTAATCGTAAGGACAGATGTTGCACGCATGCATACATCATTATATCGATGCAGTAATTTCAACAAGGAAACCATGCATGTGAAGGATCTTCAAACATGGATTTGATACTCTATGACCCTTCATTATGATCACTCTTAAACCTATGATAATGACCTCCATTCCCATCACTTGTGGGGAAGAATGATGAAAGGCAGTAGCCAAGCTTCAAAGTTGATCCAGTTTTAAATGAAGAGATTATCTGTCATAAAACTCATTAATACATCATAAAATAATACTGAACACAATGATTTGCTCATTAATTACAATGACTTGCTCATTAATTACAATGACTTGCTCATTAATTACAACAAGTAGTACCTTAATTATGAAAGAAACAAGATTACACAATACCCTAATCAACAACATGAAACATACCATACAAAAACAAACAAGATCATCTTATCAAATTACCACAAGCAGTACCTTCAAGCCGCCGACCAAGGACTCAGATATCTCCAAATGAACTCAGATATCTCCAGTGAAGAGAATGAGCTGAAGATGAAATATATAGAGAATGGAACATAAATTTGACAACCACCTTCCAATTGAATAAGACAAAGTAGTTTTAACTCATACTACCTCATGCATGTCAGCATGTGTTGTCAAAACAATCTGATATGGATTTGATACATGTCCACATAAAGCACACAACAACATAATATGCAAATAGTTTGGGACATCCCAAGCAGTCAAAAGCACACAACAACATTACTTTATGCAAATAGTTTACTCCTCCATAAAACATGTCTTCTCTACCACAACAAATATCCAATTTTTGGGACATCCCAAGCAGTCAAAAGCCCACTGCAACACTGTTGTAGCCCTGATGTAACCCTTCACCACCAAAGTTATCACCACCTATAATAATAGCAACCAGTATGTTAATAATAGTAAAATAAAGAAAACATAATAATCCATTTTTTTTATAATGAAAGTGAATAACACAATATCCAATTTTTTGTTCTTACGTGTAAGCCTAACACAAAAGATGTCCAACAAAAGGACTATGTTAGTGTGCGCTCCTAACTACTATCTCAATTTATGCACAAAATAGGTACAACACAATTGATCTTTTTCATTCATTTTACCTTGATTTTGCCTTCTTTCATTACACAACCTTACATACTACTACAAAGAATACCATAATAGCAACAAAATTTAAATATGATAGAAAGTGAAACTGCTGTAAATATAGTATAGGCTTTTGATACTACTACTACCAAATTGATTGACCCTGGAGTAAGCAAAATTGAAGATTGAACCCAATACCAAATTGATAGACCCTGTAAAATTGAAGATTGTCCAACAAAATTGAAGATTGAACCCTAAACCCAATAATATACCCGTTTGATTTCTTGTTTCCAATCTTCAACCCCATACTATAATAATATACCCTTTCCAATGAGACCTAGATCACAAGCTTCTACTACCAAGTAGTACCTATACAAACTGATAGACCCTGAAGAGCAAATACCACATGATTGAGATGATCTACAACTTGCAAAAATAGGTAAATAAAAAGAAGGCTTAGATAGGAACCACTATAAATAAGACCCTCGACGACATCACCATTAATGTTAACATTCATGGATCCATTGCAACCAGATATATTAGAAGGCCATCCAAAATCATATCAAGTTCATACTGAGTTACACTCATACAATGACTTATACTCGATCAGATACAAGAACGGGAAAAAAATTTGATATCAATATAAGAGACATAGCTACAATCGTGAATGCATATGATAGAATGCCATCAAAGTTTTGCGCTCAACATCATGCCAATCAAATTAAAAGACCAGATTATCGATAATATATTTGATCAGATGCAAGAAGCATTGCAGTTTTCCTCAATGTTTTCCTAATTATGCAATACAGTGAAAGAAATGAATGCTAAGAAAAAACATATTTGGCATATTCTAACTATCCAATAAATACTAGGATAATGACACCCCCACAATATCACCATAATACAAATGCCGTCGATCCAATTTCATGACGCTATTCAAATAATGGCTACTTAGATCATATTGAGATGTGCCTACTTATGCAATACAACGATTGAAATGAACGCTATTCAAAGCAAAAACATATTTCACAAATTCTAACTATCCAATAAATACTATGATAATGACACCCCCACAATATAACAGCTTACCTAAAGAAGACCGTTACATGTTTGGATTTGACCCTCCATGTGTGCTACGGTTATTTTCCAGCACCCCATACGTTGTCCAGGTCCGATTAAGTTGCTCAGCTTGGCCATCTTGACCTTGAGGTACATTCTAGGCAGGAAACAATTGGCGATATGCAAATGCGTGCGGCAACTCCGAGGGAGGCTGCCACATTGGTAGATGATATGATGCTCCAGCCTGTGCACCCCATGTAGATGGATGGGTGTCAACATTCCTAGTTGAGTTATATGCATGTGCACCCCATATACATGGCTGGGTCTCAACATTCTTACTAACTGAGTTATATGCATTCACCTTTGATTCTACTCACTTGCTTCTTTTGTAGTCATTGTCGAGAGACAGAAATCCTAGCCTTTGTGACTCCTTCTCGAATATCTCAGTCAACGCGATCAATTGATCTACGTTAACGTCTGGCAAAGCCTGAGCTACTTTCATACATCGCGGAATAGAGTAATCGGCGGCCCTTTGTAAGACCTCCTTTTTCATGTCCATCCTCCTCCGCATCATATCACCAATATGTTGTGTACCCACACTCTCGCCGGCCCCCCTTGTCTTCTTACCCTTCTTGATGTACTCTTGCTGTTGTCGCTTTCTGCCGGAAGAACCCGACGCATCCGTGCCAGTACCACTGCCTCCTCGTGTACTTTGTCGCGTGACTTGTGGTATTCGGTCACTAGAGTAGATATCATGTGACATGTCACCGTATGTTGAAGTCAGTGGTCCTCTTGCGTGGCATTCGTCGATATTGATATTAATAGCAGAAATACGTGATGGGAACATGCGAGGAGGAGGTGTCTGAGCATCAGACGGAGTATTTGTTCTGATTTATTAGTTAGACCATCAATGTGTATCTAATGAAACCAGTAAAAAACAACATAGATCTAAGATAAGCTCATATAATTTATGAGATTTCTATATTAGCTAGTTTACGTCAATAGGTTGTATTTAATTTATAAGTGTACTTCTATATTTTGATGCGATCAGATAAATGCCTTGAATTCATCAGTGAGTCTATATTCATCTGACCCCCCAAATGATTGCTAGTAGTTTAAGTTGGGACGTCATGTGCCATGATCTTCTCATCACTGCCAAGATGATCCCCTGCAGTTTGAATCTTAAGAAATTATTCACTCTAGTCCATTATAAAAAAAGAACAAGCAAAACCCTCCAAAATCACCTGTAAGTGCATGTATCTTTCAATGAATGGTGTAGATAAGCTCAAATTCATGCACATGCTCATAGGATGATCAAGAATGGCACTAACTTTCAAGAATGGCAGCAACCATGGCTTTCTTTTGACTGTCCGTCCATACCTTTACTTAAGAGCTCCTATAAGGGAATGTGATTGTCCTTTGTCTCAGTCTAAAGCTGCATGCTCACATGAAAAAGATGTGTAAAAATGTGGAACAAGGAAAGATGGGTTGGGAAAGACCACAGAAATTATATTTATATAAACTATAACTGATATATCTTCAAACTCTGAGGGTCACATATTAATTACTAAAAATACTAGATGCAGAGTTAATTACAAGCATGTTGGCAATTGATTTATGAAGCTTCACATGAAACTCTAAGGTGTGTCATTGTTTTATTTGGTTGGTTATGTGAATATGAAAGAAATTTCAGGCATTATCTGTTGCTATATATGATCCTCACTGACGAGAAGATCAGCAGTTGTCTTTTCTCATCACCACACCTTCCTCTCTTTTTCCTTCATGTTTTTTATTCAGCAGTTGGTTTCTCTCTCATTCAACCCTCACTTCAGACTTCTAGCTATTGTCATCACTTCAAGCCTACAGACTCTCATGCTGCCATTCTATAGTTTACATTGTTTCTGATCATGGCATTTCACTACTTGCAGGTGTATTTGATGATGAGGATCACCACATCTAGTCAATGGCATGTGTGACATCTTAATGGAGACAGATTTGTTTAGCTTTTCTTACGTTCTTTGTTTTCGTTGTTGAGATGATGCAAACCTAACTTTTAGCGAATTGGAGTTATTGTTGATTAGCTTTTCTTTTTTAGATTGAGGATTCTGGGTTAGCTTGTATATAAAGAATTACTTTATTTTTGATGTACTACGACTCATTTGACAGTTTCAATATATATTATGAGTTTTGTTGGTTGCATTATTGTTTTGTATACATTGCACTTGTGGTGATGTTTCGGAAAATAGTTTTAGGTTTGGTAAATGAAAATATTGCGCTTTGGCAGTGATTGAATAAGGAGACAATCACATGTTTTTGAAAAAACTGAGATCTAAAATGGTTATAGATCACAGCGTTGTTGGGTTTCCATCTCAGTTGTTGGCTGAGATCCAAACCATTTAATAGGACATGTCTAAATTGTTTTCATCTCAGTTTTTAACCATTAATCACACACATTAATCGTGATTGAAACCTATAATACATCTCAGTTTTTAAACGTGATTGAAACCTATAATACATCTCAGTTTTTAAATGTGATTGAATAAAACTACTTTCAATCACACCCACATAGATCACGGTTTGAAAACCGTGATGGATGTGAATAGATCACAGGGAAAAACCGTGATTAAAAGCGTTTTTTCTAGTAGTGTGGGCTAAAACTTAAGCTCAAGCCCGGATCTTTTGATCCCGGGTCCCACTAACCATTCTAGCCAAACATTAACACAACCATGGTCAGTGTGTGCACAAGCGGGTGTGAAACTAGCCGACAAGACGTAATTTACCAAATTGCCCTTGCGGTCCATGACGAGCCACAGGAGTAGAGGGACGGGTCCTCAAAGATGGTATCTTTTGTTATGTGTGAGGGTTGGAATGGAGGATGGGGTGTGAAAAATATTGCGTTTTGTGATTCATTTTGGTAGATTTTATGCAGATAATGCTTTTTTAACTAACCGGAGTCGATTTTGACAGAGGTAGTTGACATGCTATCAAAAGCTTTGAAGGTTTGCGGATGGGAATTGTACTTTTGGTTGTTCATAGATTCGAAACAATTGGAGCATTTGATGCAAAAGTTTGCAAATAAATTTTTATTCTAGTCTCTCATTAGAATTTGATTGGAAGTTTAGGTGCTACATTCCAAGAGAAATGTCTTTTGTTGTTCTGAGATTGCATGTTACTTTTTTTTAATTTACAATTTTGTAAGACTTAGATCTTCTATAATTTATAATATTTGTATCATTTTGGAATTTTTTTAATTTGTTGAGTTATAAGGATTAAGGATCAATGCATGAGACATATATAAGTTGAAAACTATTTATGAACCAAACACTAGGATCCACAAAATTAGCAGATTCGGCTTATTCATACCAAACAAACCAAACGCCAGAATCAACAGATTCAGCTCATTCCATACATATCATCCAAACAACAGAATCAAAATCCACAGAATGACCAGATTCAGCTCATTCCTTATTCATCTCATTCCTCATTCAGCTCATTCGTCAGATTCCAGGTTGCCAAACACACCCAAAAAGACTGAACTCAACTAAAAGTCTAAAACTCAGGCTCAAATAATAAAACGCTATATGTGTCAATCTGAAATAAATAGAAAAAGAACGCATAACTGCTTTAAAACTGAATTAGGGTGGTTCACGTTTCTAACACCCCAAAATTTGTCCAAAGCCTGCCATAAACGAAGCCAAAGCAACGCATGGCGCTCTAGCAACAGCCACTCTGCAAGCCATTAGCCATGCAACCACCAGTCTGCATGCCACTCGCCATGCAGCCACCACTCTGCATGCCACCATCTATATATTCACCCCACCACCCTATAGAAGAACCCATCATAGCTAGAGAGAAAGAAAGAGCTAGAGAGAGAGACAGAGAGAGTCCTAGAGAGAGAGAGAGAGAGTAGAGATATGGCTAGCATCAAAGTAGCCTGCGTCCTGTTGGCCTTCGCTGGTGCGGTGGCACTGCTGCTCGGCGACCATGCGCGAGCGAGCGAGTGCGGAAGCGATCTTGGACCGCTGCTGGCCGCATGCACGGAGTACTTTCAGATCCCCGGAGACCAGAAGGATCCGTCGGCGGGATGCTGCACAGAGCTCGACAAGCTAGACCTGCCGTGTGTCTGTAAGAACCTTCCAGAGGGTACAGAGAAGATCATCAGCATGAAGAAGGCCGTCTACTGTGCTGGAAAATGCGGCAAGCCTTTGGCCTCTGGATCCAAATGTGGAAGTAAGTATTTACTTATTTCTTGCTTGCTATAATCTCGTTAAAAATGATGAAGATTTATCAATATATTACGTGTAGCCTAATCCTGATCATATATATTTTGTTTCAGATTACACAGTTCCACCGGTATGAGATTGGAGGGATGACGTACCGGAGGAGAGAAGGATATATGATGGTGGATTGGACTTATGTTGGAATTAATACTTTTTGAATAATATTGTTGGATGTATGATTTCAGTGGTTTGACATCAATATGACATACAAGTTTATTTGATCTCATGCGTTGGTATCAAGAATGTTGGATCGGCTCATTAGAATAATCGATATTATAGTGACATTGGTCAAAAACTAAATTATACACACTTAACCTGACTTATAATTCCATCTCTTATTTCAGCGAATGCAAAGGCGATACTTTGCAGTTCAATTAGTCTCAGTCACGGAGCTAGCTGTAAATTAGTAGACACTGCAACAAATTAAAATAGATGCACCTA
Source organism: Narthecium ossifragum (assembly GCA_963920575.1). NCBI lineage: Eukaryota > Viridiplantae > Streptophyta > Magnoliopsida > Dioscoreales > Nartheciaceae > Narthecium > Narthecium ossifragum. The sequence continues at coordinate 22,037,260 of OY986965.1, forward strand.
GGTCGTCGAAGCGGAGATTTTAGCTATGCTTGGAGGGTTAGGAGAAGCAAATTATGCGCAGGGATCTAGAAAGTGGTTCGGGAGTCTGATTCGCTGTTGGGAATCGACTTTGTTTCAGGACGTATGGCTTGGGTGCAGGATCTTGATGGAATTATCCTTCCCATATGGAGAGTTGCATCCCAATTCTCTTCCCTTTGTTTTGTTCTTATTATGCGCGAGTTCAACTCCTTCGTGGATGTCTTGGTGGCTACTGCCTGGGCTAACCCTTTGGTGCCGCGGATGTGAAGTCACATCCGCTGGGTTCAGTGGTGGACTTACGTGGGGGCGAGTCGCCCCCACTCAACCCTGAAAAAAAAAAATTCATACGTGGCAAAAAAATCCACCAGCTCCCGCCTCAAATCGATATGCAATTAAACCGAGAGAGAGAGAGAGAGAGAGAGAGATGGGATGGCATCCCATTCGTCTCATCTCCCTCTCTGTTCTCTCATCTCCCTCTTCTTTATTCTCTCATTTCTCATCTCCCTCTCTTCTCTATTCTCTCATCCCCGATGGCCGACGGCGACACCATCACCTATTGCCGCCGACACCATCACCCATTGCCATTGGCCACGCCCCCTCTACCGACTACCGGCTCCATCAGCCACCGAGCCACGCCCACGCCCACACACCCCTCTACCGGCTTCTCCGGCTCCGTCGTCCCTCGTCCATCAGCCACGCGCCCAGACCCACATGTGACACGCCCCCTCCGCCTCCTCTACCGGCTGGTCCGGCTCCGTCATCCGTCGACCCCACATGGCCCCTCCTCTACCGGCTGGTCCAGCTCCGTCGTCCGTCGGCCACGCCTGCACGCCCCCTCTACCGGCTCCGTCGTCCGTCGCTGTCGGCCATGGCCCATGTCCCACCCACGAAACCTTGGCGGGCCTGGCTATTTGGGCTTTTTGGACACCCCTAGTTGTTGTAGATCCCTCGTCCTCTCCCACGATAGCTTCTGCCATCTATTGTATCTTTCTTTTGATTTTCTTCACAGCTTCGACCTCTTTGATACTTTGTCTTCAACTTAGACTCAAGTACTTGTTCGATAGCGATGACTTCCGTCTTTTTTTGCAATCTTTGTTCATGAACTTGAAGAGATCCAAGTAATTGATCAATGGATAATGTATTTATATCTTTCGATTCTTCAATGGCGACGACGATATGTTCAAATTTCAACATCAAGGAGCGAAGAATCTTCTCTACTACTCGAATATCTTCAAGTCTTTCTCCATTCCTCTTTAATTGATTCACGATCACCAAAATTCGAGAAAAGTAATCCAAAATACTCTCGGTCTCTAATATATGATCAGCTTCGAACTCGGACCGCAACATTTGTAGGCGAATCCGCTTGACCCGTTCTTCACCTTTGAACATGGTGGCGAGTGTATTCTTTGAGCCTGGGTAAACGATGCCTCCTCTTGTGCCGTCGGCTCGCTGAAACCTCCATCGACGACTTCCCATAGATCTTGGGATCCAAATAGTACTTTCATTTGAATGCACCAATTGTCATAGCCGTCCTTCGTAAGCCTTGGAATTTGAGGATGAACTAAATTATACGCCATCTTCAATGGAACCTGGCTCTGGATACTACTTTGTTGGAATTTGAGATTATCTGACGAACTAGTAAGGAGATCAAGCACGTCAAGAGATGACTGGCTTAACACTTCGTCTTTCTATTCATGAAAATCATCATTCTATCCATACCACCATTACATATATATAGGTTCCAAAATATTAGTTACTATTCACTAAGGCCATGTTTGGTAGCACTTTTGATCCAGGAACCGGAATGGGAATTCCTTAAAACAAGGAATTCAAAGTGTTTGGTTGCACTATTGATCCAGGAATCGGAATTGAAGTTCCTATGTTTGAGGGAACTCTGGATTCCCGAATTTGATATGGGAATCCAGAGTTCCCTCAAACGCAGAAACTCTCATTTCATGGAATGTACATGAATATCATTTATCTTTCTTTGATTAAACTGATCAAACGGTTAGGATCAATCTTAAAAATAATCCTATTTTCTTTCTCTTATTTATTAATAATCTTATTTCTTTCTCTTATTTATTAATAATATTTCAAATAATATTAAATAATCTTATTTCTTTCTCTGATTTATTAATAATATTTCAAAAAATATTAATAATCTTATTTATGTGTCTTATTTATTAATAATTTTTTGAATAATATTAATAATATTAATTCCTTTATCTTATTTATTAATAATATTTCAAATAATATTATTTCTCTCTTATTTGTTAATAATATTTCAAATAATATTAATAATCTTATTTGTTTCTCTTATTTATTAATAATATTTGAAATAATATTAATAATATTATTTCTCTCTTATTTATGAATAATTTTTCAAATAATATTAATAATATTATTTATTTCTCTATTTATTAATAATATTCCAATTAATATTAATAATATTATTTCTCTCTTATTTATTAATAATATTTCAAATAATATTAATAATCTTATTTATTTCTCTTATTTATTAATAATATTCCAATTAATATTAATAATATTATTTCTCTCTTATTTATTAATAATATTTCAAATAATATTAATAATATTGTTTCTTTCTCTTATTTATTAATAATATTTCAAATAATAATAATAATATTATTTCTCTCTTATTTATTAATAATATTTTAAATAATATTAATAATCTTATTTCTTTCTCTTATTTATTAATAATATTAGGAACTCTCATATTAATAATCTTATTTCTTTCTCTTATTTATTAATAATATTTCAAATAATAATCTTATTTTTTCTCTCTCATTATTAATAGTGTTTCATCCAAATAAGTCAAGGTAATGCAAATACATATACATACAGAAATATATTCGTAAACCTATGCTATTCGAGTCAGGGGTATTTTGGTCTTTAATTTAAATTCCCATTCCAGTTCCCATGTTTATTATATATACCAAACACTTGTAAGTTCCATTCCTATTTCAGTTCCTTGACGTACCAAACAACCACAATTCCTTTTCAGTTCCCGTTCCCATTCCTATTCCCATGACAACCAAATGTGGCCTAAAGGACACAACCCTTCATGAATAGACACCTAATGGAAAACACCTATTCACTTAAAATAACTTCTCCATGATACCGAACTCATGCATGCACTACACGTGCATGGCAGTGCATGCCATGCATGAATCGGTTACTAACAAGGGATGCCATCTAGCAAATTAAATAGCATCACCTCATAATCAGATTAGCTAGGTTTAATTATTCAGCTTTTCTAGAAATAGGAAAATAGCTTAATTTCCCCTAGGCTACTCTCAAGCTGGGTAATCCTAACTCGATCCTTCCTGATGTGAGCGACAGTAGTCCTTGCTACGATCGAATATTCCAGTAATACATCTTGAGGAAATGAACTTATATGACACATATTTATACAGAGAAAATAAAATCTAGCTCACAAGCAGAAGATAATGCCATATCTGTATAGATAACTAGCTATGACTTAATATCTGTGTATAACTATGAATTAGATATGTTTGGTGTAACGACTTGTAACAGTACTTCCTGCTATATATATACAGCATATATATGGCCTGCTCTAAATGTAGAGAGCAGAGCATTGATTCCTCCTAAAATCTCTTCCTCTTTACACCTGCTGGTATCATTCCGGCTAATAGGAACTTGGAGGGTCTCTTCCACGAAATATTTGGTGGAAGAAGCGTTATTGTTCACGACGAAATCTTGTCGTAGACCGGCAATGGTCAAACAAGTTAAAATGTCAAAATCAGGGACGTGATAAGGTTCAACTCCTTCCAACACTCAGTTTGAACGGAGGTGTTGAAGCTGCACAAAAATGGATGTGAAGTAAAGATAGTGGAAAATGGAAGATGGGAAGTGGTGACAAAATAAATGAAGAGAAGTCATGGAAAATAAGAATAATGGATGATGAACTATGCTAAAGCTACTCCTATGAGTGATAAAACTATGCTAGAACTACTCCTATGAATGGAACTATGCTAGTACTACTCCTATGAAAGACTTCATTGTAGGAAAATAAAGGAAAGAAAAAGACTTCTTAAGATAAATAAGGCTACATTGGAAATAAAGATTAAAGACCACATTGGAAATAAAGATAAAAAGTTGGTTTGTTCTTGATTTCGGGAGAGAGTGTTTCTTCTTCATCTTCCTGCATTTTTATAGTTTTTGACATAACCACTTTGGAACTGTTTGAACTGCTCTAGAATTATCTTTGAACCATTTGAACTGCTCTGGAACTATCTTGGAACTGCTCTGAACTGCTCTAGAATTGTTTTGGAACTTTTCTGGAACTGTCAGAATTGAATCTGAAACCGTCGGAACTGTATAAATGGTCGACATCTTCAGTTATTTTATGAAACTGCCATAAGATAGAGCGTCTTGTCTTTCACTGTAATTTGGCCGATGATAACCTTCGAATTTGGATAACCTCTAAATATAACAGTTGTAGTTCTTCGAATTCCCTTTTCATCGGTCCAAAAATCAACTCATTTAGATATCGTATGAGAAAATTATGACCGAAATAAACGGCCCAAGTCGATGACGGTTATTAAAATAATTGACCAAAATATGGTAGATGGAAATTGACCGATTGGAATTTGATCGATGATATTTGAAAATTCAGTTATTATTTACTATTTTAGCACTATATATTTTGGTTGCTAGTTTGACACTCTAAATGATGGAATCTGAAAATCTCATCAACAACAAAGTTGCAGATATTTTAGTCATCTTTCCAATGATTCAAGAATCGGTTAAATTGGATATTTTATATAAAAATTATTATGGTCAAAATATTTCAGTTACGTCGAAACTAAAGATGCATATCATTTAATGATAATATTTATGAAATTATCATTGATCTTGTTAACCGCCCAAATGATTTTAAGATATGATTATATTTATAACTAACATTAATATATATACCAGTGTTCTAAATAAAAAAAAGATGGTCGCTTTGACTTGTCATGACGTGGGAATGGAACAAAAGCTCAACATATTTAACATAAAAATAATGCTAGCAAATCTAGGAATCAATTGGCCCATTTAAGTTTTGGATGACTTCAAATGAAGTAAGTGAAGAACCTAGAAAACCTAGAACTATATATTTATGAAAAAATTGAATAAAGTTATAACTATATATTCAGATTTTATAAACTTCAATAGAACTCGATTAATTATGTTGCAATTTACCTCTAGCGAAATGCAAGCATTAGGACTCTTTATGTACTATAATTAATCTAAGAAGTGATCAACTTATCTCATTAATATACTACCTTATGATTATTATATGTCAACTAGATGGACCCCCTTGTCACATGGCAGGATAACCATAAGGTTAATGGATGATTCGGTTATAAAAACTGAATTTGATTAATAGAATTAGTATGGATACTATATAAGGTTGATTGTATTAGAATAGATATTAATTGTATGAATAATGTATAACTATTTTTGCTCCTTATAAGGTTGATATATTTGTATGTGGTTGACACCGAACCACTAGTTAAAAGATAAGGAAACAGTGAAAATCAAGTCATCTGCCGTACAATAAAGGAGGAATTGCTTGAATAAGAACATATTATAGAGAGGCATATGTTCAAGCATTGTACTTCTACTCTGTGATTATGAAATAAATGAGGAATTTACTTATTTATGATGATTGCAGCAATAATGGAAAATTTTGTGGTTGAATCAGAAACCTAATTCAATTATGTGCAGTCTGTCTCTCAAAGTAATTGGTTTCCAGGAAATTCCCATGATTCATATTTTTGATTCAAAAAATTTCACGAAATATGTAATATTCATTACTTGTCAATTATCTTTCTAAATACTTAAAAATTGGGATATTACTTGAGAAAAAAGACTGAGAGAGAGAGAGAAGGTACAACACCATACAACATCTAGCCCGTTAAACTAAGCCCAGACGGAGGTCAACTAGAGGCTTGGAATGTTCGGATCCGGCCCAGTTCTGTTGTAGGACCCAAAAGTGTAAGACGGGCCAGCCCACTATCAGCTCCGCCCGCTCCTATTGCTGCTAGACTAGAGAGGACGATCCAGCATCGATCTCCAAAAGCTCTTCTTTCTCCTCTCTCCTTCGAGCGCTCTCCAATGGCGGCGGCGGCGGCGATAAGTGCTCTCTTGAAGCATCTGAGGGTTGGAGTCTCATCTCTAGCTCCTCCTCCTCCGCCGTCCGCCTCCTTCGCCGCTATCCTCCTCCGGCGGCGGTGGTTCTCGGACGAGGTGAAGGGCTCGTTCCTCGACAAGTCGGAGGTTGCCGATCGGGTGATCACGGTTGTTAAGAACTTCCAGAAGGTCGAACCTTCCAAGGTAATACTCGTCACTTCCTGTCTAGTCGCCTATTTGGAACCCATTTCTCCCTCTTTCTTGCTAGTGTTCTTGTTTCCTTACCTAGTGTTCTTCTTTGGGGATGTTTAATGGGATTTTTCGTTCTGTTGATGCGTCGCTTCATGGGCTTTAGGTTTGCATGGAGCGATTTGATTTCAGCATGTGAGATGTTGATACAAATTGGCAGCATATTTGTTTTTGACTTGTTATTAAGTGATTATTTGGCATTTTGGTCTCAGGTTTCTTGACAAGTAGTATAAAATTGAAGCAATTTTTAGAAGGATTTTATAGGTCTAATATGGTGTTAAAACTTGATATGTCTATGTTGGTTTTCATACACTGTTGAAGCATAAATTTGGCTTTCTATATTCAAAAATCCTCCGGTCAATTTCTTGTTTTCTTGAATTGCTTCGTGATTAACATTGACTGTGATTTCTTCTTTTTTTTCGAAATATTGAGCTTTTAGCTCTGGCTTAGGGTTAGTCGGTGCCCTTACAACTACAAAATCCTCAAAAGAGGGTTCGAATCGAGACCACCTCGGATAGGAGGTTCTTAATCAAAGAGGTGCTAACCACCCTTGTATGCATTCATGTGCTACTGTAAATATGTTGAACGTGTAGCATTTGCTTCTCAGATCTTGATCTTTGAAAATTATGTTTTTGTTAACCATAACCATTCTGAAATATGTGGAGAACTTTTATGTGAGAAGCAAGAACAACTTTGGACTTAAGTTTTTTGGTTTATAATACGAGTTGAGATGCTGGAGAACCTGTGGATCTCCTTTCTAAAAGTAGGCCTAGGAGATTAGTACGTTTTCAGACAGAGATGTTCTCTTGCTTCTTCTAGAAACAATGCTGCCTATTCAGAATGGCCACCGTTGATTGAGAGAGCACAAAATTACTCGGCTTCAGTCATAAAATGCTTCATCGCTTTTAGGTTTTCTTTCCCCTCTTTAGTATGTGTTTATTCAGTTACATTCTTGTACGTTTTTATTCAACATTCTTCCCCTCCCTGGGTTTTTTCTCTATTTACGTGACTTATGTGTATCCTCTAGATTCCTATGGCAGTTACCAGTCGTTTTCTTAAGATATCCAAAATTTTAACTTGATATTTGTGGGAATGGAGTTGTGATCGAATATGTAGGCTTTTAAGATGCCAACTTCTACTCAAACTCTCTTTAACTTGCAAAAGAGATAGGATTAAATTGATCATGAAACTCTCTCAACATTCCTCATGGAGATGTAGCACCATTGTGAAGTATCTGGTTAGGTTATCATGACAAGAAAGTGCAATGGTAGTACAATTTCTGCGATAAATTACTTTTGTGCCATTTCTGAATTTTCATTGTGTTATATTTGAGCTCTTAATAACATTGTGGATGCCGCTGCATCCCTGTATCTTTTTAGAACAATTAGGACTTTCTGCAACTTGTACTATCTTGATGAGGCTGAAGTTTATTGTGTTGTTTCCATTTTAATGAAACCTCAATATACGAAAATGAGGCTGATCAGCCTTATGTTTTCTTAGCTATCTGATTGATGCATCCTCGTGGATCTTGAAAATTACCAAAATTCTTCCCATCTATTGCTGAGTATGATTTAAGAAGTTGACTGATTTTGTTATGAATGGGCTGCACTAGAGTAGTGGAATATGGAATATGTTGTGTTTACATATCTTGTCTGTCAGGAGAACGCACTTAAAGTGATGTATGATTTGCAAGGAATGGGAACTTCAAAGTTTTTGGTTGCTCTGAGTTCCACTTTTTGGAGTCATGAAGGAAAATTGTTGCCTTAGTGAAAATTTCCTGTAGATTGTAAAAGAATACAAGGGCCAATATATGGAGATTTTCTAGTCGATTTTCACATTGTGGATAGAAGACGGCTAGAGGTGATCCACAAAATGCAGTTAATTTAGAAACACTTCCCTTTAATTAGGCTAGAGAGTTGGACAGTTACATATGTAAACGAGAAGAGACCTTAACTAAAGAGAAGGCTTGATCATAGTGTTTCACTTTTGGGCGTTCCCTACCACGATTTTTTTTTTAAAACTATTTAAATTACCTTTCTCATATGTATGCTGCCCTAATTACTCCAACCGCCTTTGACCATCATGTACCAGGATCCACTCTCTAGGTTTTCCACCGTGTACTTGCACCCCAAAGAGGTCCATGCGTTTTCCTGTGTTAAGACAGATCGTCTTTTAAAGAAAATGTGCTAATAGATAATCTTGGCGTGACATTGTACCGACCCTTCACATATCCTGTGCTCTATTGCATACCCAGTTTCTACTCCACCTTTATTTACTTCATACTGTATTTACCCAAAGTAACTTTGCAATATATTTATAGTTTTTGTTTTCTGTTTCACGTGGATGGTTGCAAGTGGTGTATTATGCGTAAGTCTCCTAGTTCATGTGAAATATTATGACAAACATCGTCAAGCACTTCAGTTTTGGAGTACCAGAGTTGCGAATGTGTACATAAGAAGCTTTGAAGTGCATTGAATTCTGAAGTATTTTGAAAGTTAAATGGTACCAAATGATAAAGCAAGCTGAAGGTTGGAAATCCATAATGGCTTTGTGTCAAGCTCTATGGAAAATTCACAATCTACCACATTCAGTTTGATTTGGTCAGTTGTCCATTCTGTGGTGTCTATATTTGATCCTTGTGCCGAGGTTCACAGCACTGCAAATACACATGGACATGACTATTTTGAAAAGTGCAGCATTGAGATCCAAGGGAATATTAACTTCTTGATTGATAGCATTCGTGTCTACATTATTGTTCGTAAGCCAGAGCTTTGGTGTGTTGGGTACACTCTACTATAACAGTGTTATAAATATGTTAGTCACTGCCCCATTGGTGCAATTTGTGGGTTGATGTTTGAAAAGTCACATATTTAGAATCCTCACACGAGATTTGTGTTAATAAAAGTGGTTTTCTGTTTGAGATTGTGCAGGTTAACTTAAATGCTCACTTTCAGAATGACCTTGGTCTCGACAGCTTGGACACCGTAGAGATCGTCATGGCGCTCGAAGAAGAATTTGGATTTGAAATACCTGACAGCGAATCTGACAAGATCAACTCCATCAACCTCGCAGTAGACTTCATTGCCTCCCATCCCCAAGCAAAATGAAATATGACAAGTTTGTCATCCTTTTAGTTTGCTCAGGGCCTCTTTTTTTGTTGTGGAAATTTCATTTGCGCAGAAAGCAGACATTGGTTTAGCTCTGTACGAATTCCTTTCTTTTACTCACTCATGGGAGCCGAATGTTTATTGCTGCTTTGCTCCATGTTTAGTTTTCTAGCTTATCAAGAGCTCCGGATGCCCACAAGGAAATGATGGGTTTTCTGATAATATTAGGAATCAAGTACTATGCTTAAACATCTCTATCATGTGCTTGAATAATATATGTTTTAAGCATCCCTTTTATGATTGTTGCCCGAGGGCGTAAGTGTGTACATGCTCTGATATAAGAGACTGTTGAGCATTTCATGTTCTTTGAGTAGTGATTCATGGTCCTTATACTTCACATGAATATGTATTTACAAGATATGTGTCATTTGCAGCAGTTACTTATATCGATGAAGTGGAATCTGCAATGAAGACTGATTAGTCTATCAAGGCAATAGACCAAATTCGATTGTTTGTGTGGAGGAATATGGTGGCTATCATATCAGTGTTTGCGATTTCATGCTCCCAAAGATCACTTTTTGAGATATAATACCCCTTCACTGTGTTTTTGTAATATGATACCCTTCAGTTATTGAAATTACCATACTATCCTTGTTTTTCACCATCGCAACATACATGCATACCGGCATGGCATGGATAATTAAATAATATCAGTGTTGCTTCAAAAGTCAAGGATGACATTAATTTCCCGTCACGTGGTAAAAAATGATTGGCGACGGCGTGCAGTGGTGTTAGTATTTAATGCGTGGGAAGACTTGTCGTGCAGACGGTGCTTTAATTACGCGTAGAAATTCATGCGCATGGTTAACAAACGCGCATAAAAGACTAATATCATACGCATATATAATTTTTCACACGTAGTTATCACTATACGCGCGTAGAAAGTATGCTAATTTCACACGAAAACAATACTCGCGTTTTTCAAAAGTTACGAGAGATATTGATTACCCCACACGTGGCAAGCATTGATTAGCCAACCGGTACCGTGGTGTCAACCGATGTCAATTCAAAACATCGCGTTGGATAAATACGCATAAAAAATGATTCGTATGCGGCTTTTCAAATCTGCATACTCACCGTTTGAAAGCGGAGATCGAGAGATCGCAGTAGAGAAAAAGGGTTTCCGAGTTCCCCCCTTCCATTTCCATCGATGAAGGAAAAATCCAAGAAAGCAAAGGGTAAAGGAAGACAAGCCGATGGTTCAAAGCAGAGGAGAAAAGAGGCGAAGGTGGATTCTGGCGTTGGATCTTTGAACATGGACTCCGGTATGCCCTGGTTCATCCCTCTGTGTAGCACGAGGACATTATTTCCCTTTTTTTTATTTGCCCTAGGCGGTGTGATTTACTCTCATCTATTGTTAAAAAATCACAATGACATCTATTTTGGTTCTGATTTCGTACATATATAATTTTTCTTCCTATTTTTTTCCTCAAGAAACGTTTTTTTCCGAAGTTTTTTCCATCTCTGTTAATCGTGCACAACACGATGGCATCTATTTCTTTCCCCATCGTGCACACATTTACTTGTTTATATGCGTACTTTTCCATCTAGTACACATCTACACTCATACTTTTCCATCATGCGCACATTTATCACTTTATACACGTACTTTTTCATGTTTTCTCATCTACTTGTTTCTATGAAAAGTCTCACAAAAAAATACGTGTACTTTGTATTGTTTTTACGCGTTGTTAAGGCGTTTAATACGCGCAATTGAACTCCATTCTCTATGTGCGCACATTTACTTATTTATAAGCGTACTTTTCCATCTTGTGCATATCTATGGGCGTACTTTTCCATTGTGCACACATTTATCACTTTATACACATATTGTTGGTTTTTTTATGCGTTGTTAAGGTGTTGTCTATGTGCTATTTAACTACGAGTATAATTTATTATGTATGTGTGTCTTTCAGTAATTACTTGTGTTATTCATTCGTATGCGTAGTTTAATTGTTTTCCATGCGTGATTTAACTCCAACTCATATTTCATGTTAACCGCAGAGACTAGCAGCGGTTCCGACGATTTGCTGGAGGCCGGCCGCACTCCGTTCGCAAGCCCCTGCTTCGTGCAGAAGATAATAGAGGCTGACGGCGAATATCTGACTGAAGCACATGCACACATCATTCGCTGGACACCCTTCACCCATCTACTCCAACTACCAAAGATCAAACCAGACAATGTCCTCCTCGACCACATGATGAAGCATAACCATGGAGGTTTATGATTCTTGGTCCAACGCAGCAACGTCGAATTAAGAGCAGAAGATGTTGCAGTTATCCTCGGCCTACCTATGGGTGGGTCTCGCTTAAAGCGGAAAAAGATGTGGCATCATCTGTTAAGTATTCCATTCTACCACAAACGCACCATTGAGCTAGACTTGACATCTAGTCATGTCGAGGACATATTGGAAGATCTCAAGGGCAAGGGCGAAGAGGAGGAAGTTTATGATTTCTGCCGCTTCTTCATTCTGTACATGTTCATTGTTTTCTTGTTCCCGAGGTCCAACTACACCGCCCCTGCAGACCTAGTGCCCCTTTTAGAAGATCTCCACTCACTAGAAAAATTTGACTAGGCCAGTATCGTTCACAAGCACCTTAAGACTGAGATCGGCAAGGCTTACAGACGATAGAGGGTGCCTTCAAAGACAGAGAGATATGGCAGAGCATGCACATATGTATGTGGTTGCACTGCTATTCTGCTCATATGGTATTATGAGATTATCGGTAGTAGGGCACCAACCGTCGAGGGCACTATCCCATGCATGAAGAGGTGGGAGATGTAAAGCTAGTGAGGAGGGTGAACCTCACCGACACTGTTACACAAGGAACCACTACACAGGCAATGTCGAACTAAAATTTTTTTTATTTTCTTTTTAGTCGTCTTTTTGGAATGTCGACTAACTGTTAGTTTTCTATATTTCCAGATGGTTTACACCGATGAGGAATGTAACTTGTACCTAAGACATTCCACGCGAGCCAAGCCATCACGAAGTATGAGGATGGTGGATGGGCCTTCTGATGCACTGTCCTGTCACCAAGACGTGCCCACTAGGCGCGTTGAATTTATGTCCATGCCGGGTTCGATCGAGAGCGCCCATGCCACAGATCACGAGGCCAACCCAAGTATTGAGACTAAGTTGTGTCAGGTACTCATCATTATGATATCTTTTATTCGTCATTGTTATTTATTTTACGCGTATTTTTCCTATCCGTTCACTTTATACGTGTTGTGATCTATCTTATTTGTTATTTATTTCATTCATGCGCTTCTTATAACTATACGTGTGTAGAAAGTATGATAATGTCGCACGAATTAATACTCGCGTTTCTCAAATGTGGACACATGAAAATATTGACATGCGTCTTTAATTTCACACAGAAATTCGTGCACATCTTTATCAAACTCGTATAAAACACTAACAGTTACGATGGAAAGACATCATGCACGAATACAAGTGAACTTTGCACGTGCGGTTATCACTATATGCGCACAGAAAACATATTAATATCATACCAAAACGTAAACTGTGCACGCCAGTGAATGTTTTTACCCTTCCGCCTCCGGTGTGAGGGCATTGAGCGATATCTCCTCCACCACGTCCGCCAAATTTTCGACTTCGTCGGTTGGTGGCAAGAACAGGGGGCGGATCTATGAGTGGGCTGCACCGGGTTGTAGCCGGGGCAACCCAGATGAAAATTCTAAAACGCCTATAAATTTAGCCCATTTAAATTCAATATAAATATATTAAGCCCACCTGCCCAGCCCATCAGTCCAGCCCACCAGTCTAGCCCACTAGTCCACCCAAGTCAAAATTAGAAAGAGCATGCATGTTTACATCATCGTATTCGTACGAACTCTTATTCTTATTTGTTGTTGCCTACCGCCTGCGGGGTCTAGGGGGGCAGCTGCTAGCCTGCTAGGTCTAGTAATCAGGGGGGCGGTTGAGGTATTGAGCGGCTCTATGAAGGAAATCGTTGATTTGGGTGGCTGTCGGCTAAGGTATTATACATAAATCTCTAATTTTTATTTCTCTTTATCTCATCTCCTTTTCTCAAATTAAATCCCTAATTTTGGATTCATTGAAATTTTGGAGATCACAGTCACATCTCTTCCATGATGCCATCAGTTTCATGTAAGGGATAGGGGAAGGTTTGATCTCTTCCTCGTCGAAAGAGAGGTAAAATCATTCTTTGTATCTCTCTATTTGTGTTTTGGTGATTTTTACATATTTTTGGAGACTGGTGGATTGATTTTGTGCATTTTAATGATGAAATTGAATGTTTGTTTTGGAAATTGTTTGTTTCTTGCTTTGTGGCATATGAATAAAAGTATTGATTGGTTTGGGTTGCTATATAGCTGAACTTCCATATAAATTATACAGGATTTTGATTTGTTAATTGTGATGGCAAACCAAGAAAGAAAGAGAAAAAAAACACTTTTTTCGTTCTTTAAATCAAGAGATGATATATCCATAAGTGATACACCTTCACTATCAGTTGTGAGTAACTCAAATACTGAGGAATCTTCTCCTCCTCCAATTGCTAGTGAGTCTCTTGAACGCGATCCTAGTTTACGTATCCCGATATGGAAACATCCTCATACTGTCCGTGATGAAATCAGACGAGCTTATATCAAATTGGGGCCATATCAACCCAAATTACATGAGTACCCACGGACTGAATTTGGACAACAATATCGTCGATTTCAACACTCTTGGTTCAGCCAATTTCCTTGGTTAGAGTACTCTCCTTCTAAAGATGTAACATTCTGTTTCCCATGGTTTCTTTTTGAAAAGAATACATCTGCACAACCCACATTTACTGTTGATTGATTTAAAAGCTGGAAAAGAGTTAATAATGGGGAAAAATGTGCACTTTTGACACATATGGGAGGCCCTACTTCTCCACACAACAATGCCGTAAAGGCCGTTGATGACTTAATGAATGTCACATGACATATTGACAAAGTTATCAGTGCTTAAACTTCTGAAGAGATAAAGAAGAACAGATTGCGCCTAATGGCAACAATTTAGAGTGTGCAATGGCTAAGCTTGCAAGCTTGTGGATTACGAGGCCATGATGAATCATCAGATTCTTGTAATAGGGGTAATCTCATTGAGATGATAAAGCTTACGGCAGGATTGAATGTTAACATTATAGATGTTGTCTTGGAGAATGCTCCAAAAAATGCAATGTATATATCACCAATGATTCAGAAAGATATTTTACAGATTCTCTCAACCAAAGTGCGGAACAAAATTCGTGATGAGTTGGGCGATGCTAAGTTCTACATTCTAGTTGATGAAGCAAAAGATGCATCTAATAAAGAGCAAATGGCTATAGTGCTTAGATTTGTTGATACTCATGGTACCATACGTGAGCGTTTCTTTGACATTGTGCTTGTTTCAAATACATCATCATCAACACTTCATAAAGAAATATCTGATGTTTTGACACGATATAATTTGCATATTCACAATATGCGAGGTCAAGGGTATGATGGTGCGAGCAATATGCGTGGTGCATGGAATGGTTTGCAGGCTTTGTTTATTAGAGATTGTCCATATGCCTATTATGTGCATTGCTTTGCTCATCGATTGCAGCTAGCATTAGTTGGGGCTGCAGAGAAGGAGCAGACAATTTGGCTTTTGTTTTCAAAGCTGACTACTATTGTGAATCTTATGAATTCTTCTTCAAAGCGTCATTCCGAGTTACAGACTGCTCAAAGCATTGAGATTGCTCGTTCTCTGTCTAGTAGAGAACGCGAGACTGGTAGAGGGGTTAATCAGGTACATTGTAACGAGCTGGAACTACCCGGTGGGGCTCTCACTTTGATTCTATTTACGGTATAGTTGATATGTATAGTGCAACAATTAAAGTGCTTGAAGGTATTATGGATTATGGTTCCTCTAACTCTATACGTGGGGAAGCTGTAGGTTCTTTATTGGTAATGAAGTCATTTGATTTCTTATTTATGTTACACTTGATGCATAAGATTATGAAGATTACAAATTTGCTTTGTCAGGCCATGCAACAAAAATCACTTGACATCTTAAATGCAATGGATCTAGTCTCTACTACAAAATCATTGCTTCAAGAGTTGAGAGATGATGGCTTCGGTGTTATCCTTCAACATGTTATATTAGTTTGTGAGAATTATGACATTGATGTAGCTGATATGAGTGCTTGTTATAAACAAGTCGGTCGTTCTTGCCAGCAAAAAGATCCCATATCAGTTCAGCATCATTATCATTATGATATATTTAATGCTGTAAATGATTTTCAGTTGGAAGAATTGAACACTAGATTCAATGACAATGCAGTTGAACTTCTAAGACTAAGCTCTGGTTTGGAACCAAAGGACAACTTCAAATTGTTCAACATTGATCAAATTTTTAGTTTAGTGGAGAAATTTTACCCTGCTGATTTTACTGGACAAGACATGTACCATTTGAGATGTCAGCTTGAAAATTATAAGCTCGATGTGTTTTCTCATGCAAAGTTTCAGAATTTGTCCATCATTTTCGAATTATGTCAACAACTAGTTGAGACAAACAAGTCACAACATTACAATAGGATTGATAAGTTAATTCACCTTTTGTTAACTCTACCTGTCTCCACAACCACTACAGAGTGAGCATTTTCAGCTATGAAGCTAGTTAAGACTGTTATTCGCAATAAAATTGACGAGAATTTTTTGAGAGATTCTATGACTATCTACATCGAGAGAGAGCTTGCTCAAGATATTGACACATATGAGATAATTGACGAATTCTATGCTCAAAAGAATCATCAGGCACAACTTCGATAATGTGAGTTTACGCATGTTAATTTATTCATATTTGTTTACTCATTCATCAAAATTTTTGCTAGGCATATGATTGGAACCATGTTTGTCACCTTGATTTATTTCATGAAACTAGTTAGTTCTTAAAAATACAATTTCACAATTTTCTTACTAGATGATTAAAATGGATCCTGAAAAGAAAAATAGAGATTTGTCGTTTATCAAATATTGATTTATTTGACATAAATAAGTATTTGATTCTTGCAGGACACCCATGGGTTCAAGGCTTCAAGTTAATGTCGTGGCTCCTGATAGCCCCTTGATTTTGTTATTTTGTCTCTCTTAAAGCAATTTTCTACAACATATAAGCTAAAGAAAATGACCTTGAAAGGTTAGTAGTTGCATAATTGAGAGATTAGACCCCACTTGCAAATTTTTGTTTTCAGAATTATTTTATGAATTATTTTACTGTTCAGAAAAGAATGTGCTTTGAATATTGAGAACACTACTTGAGCATTTATTGTTTAGATATAGTCTCTTATTCTTGTTTAGAGTAACAGTAACTGAAATATAGGAGTAGGTTTTTTGAAATCCATTAGAGATATTACATTAAAATGTGAGCTTATGATTGATATAGTTTCCATCAAGTAAACCATTAGGATAGTGTTAGTCCGGGCGGACTAATCCTGGATCCGCCCCTGGGCATGAAGGACATTTATATAAATATCACACAAACCACGGGTAATAGGTACCATCTCAAGAAACATAGTATCGTTGTCACAACTGAGCCATTGTAGGGAAGCATTAGAAAGCATGATGAAGCCATTACTATCGAGTAAAAGAATATCCTCTGGCATACCTTGTATTGTCTGCTTCTTCCAGGGAGGCGAACACTTTGATGGGTGGGAAAGATGGCCAGCCGAGGAGAACGAAGAGCCGAGACAAGTCTATGTCATTATCTAATAGTATGAATGGACTATATGGATCGTTGGGCTTCTCGAAACTAATGAACAACTCAGCATTGGTTGGAGATAGCTCACAAAGCATACAGAAGCGAGTCTTTGGTTGAGTATACGATAGGTCCGAAGAGAACCCCTCGAGCCGACTTGACCCACCACGATAATATGGAAGACCTTCGTTGTATATAACATCTCCATTGAATTGACAAAGTAGTTGAACACTCCCCATCGCAGACCATATAATGAAGATCCACCATCCGGGTCTGGATTCAAAGTGAAGAAAAAACTAGAGGTATTTCATCGATCTTGCCTTGAGGGGATAGGAAGAAAGAGGTGATAGGGAGGAAGAGATGGTGGCGGGAAAAACCCATGTGATGGGCGATTATGGTGAATGAGCAATCCTTTGGCAGCGGAAGGAACTCGGGCGAGCACCGTCGACATGGTTGAGGTCTTCTCACGCTTGCCGTCGCATTAAATGCGCCGTCGTATTATTGTCTTTTTTAATTATGCATGACATGCCACTTATAGTGATAAAACATACTTTTTACGCGCGTATAGTGATAACCACGCATGGAAATCATATATGCGTATGATATTAATCTTTTGTGCGCGTTTATTAACTACACGTCAAAAATTCTACACGTAGTTAAAGACGTGAGCACCTTCTGCACAACAGGTCTTCTCACACATTAAATGCTGACACCGCCGTCGCCAATCATTTCTTGCAATGTGGTAGGGAATTAATGTCATCCTTGATTTTTAAAGCAACATTGGTATTATTTAATTATCCATGCCATGCCATGTCATGTGGCATGATATGCATGTATGTTGTGATGGTGAAAAGTGAGGGTGTGATGGTAATTTCAATGACTGAGGGGTATAAGATTAAAAAAAAAAAAAAAAAAAGGATATCATATCTCAAAAAGTGATGTTTGGGGGTACGAGATCACAGGAAATTTCGTCTACCAGCTCCCTCATCCTTTTATCCACCGTTAAATTACTTGAGTCAAAAACACAATAAATTACTCAAGTCATAAACACAAAAAAATAATCACAGATACATCCTCCCTATAATATGTATTTTATTGAACTCAAATGTTTTGGATACCAACGCATGCGAATTATATAAAATAGTACTTCATATTGATGTTAAAGCATTGAAAGCATACATCCATTACTATTGAAAAAAGATTAATTCCAACATAAGTCCAATCCACATAATATATCCTTCTCTCCTTCAGTCCTCCCTCCAATCATCTCATGCTGGTGGAGCTGGAGCTGGTGGAACTGAGTAATCTGAAAGAAAAATAAGATCAGGATTAATAGCTACGCATTTTTAAAGAGATGATCATGATGGCGCGCTAAAATAGCCAGCAATACTTACTTCCACACATGGATCCAGGGGCCAAAGGCTTGCCACATTTTGCAACGCAGTAGACGGCCTTGTCGATGCTGATTATCTTGTCCACCCCTTCCGGAAGGTGTTCACAGACACACGGCATGTCTAGCTTTTTTATTTCTGCACAGCATTCCGACGACGGAGGCTTCTTTTCTCCGGGGATCTGAACGAACTCCTTGCATTCGGCTACCAGCTGTGCAAGATCGCCTCCACACAAGCTGGCTTGCGCATGGTCGCCGAGCAGCAGTGCCACCGCGCAGGCGAAGGCCAACAGGACGCAGGCTACTTTGATGCTAGCCATCTCTCTACTCTCTCTCTCTCTCTCTCTCTCTCTCTAGCTCTTTCTTTCTCTCTACGATGGGGTCTTCTATAGGGTGGTGGGGTGAATATATAGATGGTGGCATGCAGAGTGGTGGCTGCATGGCGAGTGGCATGCAGACTGGTGGTTGCATGGCTTGCAGAGTGGTTGTTGCTAGAGTGCCATGCGTTGCTTTGGTTTCGTTTATGGCAGGCTTTGGACAAATTTTGGGGGTGTTAGAAACGTGAACCACTTTAATTCAGTCTTGAAGCAGCTATGCATTCAAAACATGCGTTTTGTTTTTATTTCTTTTATTTCAAGAACAACCCGGAGTAGGTTGGTGGGTATCAGATTCAAATCGACACCAGATCCAGATCTCCTTTTATTGTTTGAGTCTCAAGTTGTAGTTGAGTCTAGTCTTTTTGTTAATTGAGTTCGAGTCCTTTAATTAATTTGCTATTCAAATGCGAGTCTGTTTAGAATGATGTTCGAGCAACAGATCCGTGCCCATTTAGGTAGCGTTCTGCTTATGGGTTCGATGTAGTCTATTATAAAAAGTATCACTGGATGAAGCATTTGCGCCGGCAGTTGCATTGACGCTGTCATGCATGACAGCGACTCCGACCATAAGCCCGCGCTATCGCGTGAAGAGATGTTGCAGCACATTGTTGGAATGTCACACACCCTTTGCCGCATGAACCCGGAAGGATTCGAGATTGATGGATTTGGACATTACAATTTGGAAGTAACAGGCATTGGTTCGCTCATGTATTTTTTCTACAATAATAAAACTTTACATTAGCATCGAATCATCAAACTTCAATTAAGCGGCTGTCCAATCAGCTAACTGAGCCCAGAAGTTATGCGTTTCAAGTACCTGTAGGCGAGCGGAGGTCTGTCGTCTGAACCATTGCTGCAGAGAGGATTTGATCCGACCGTAATTTGCTATGGGATCTTGTTAGTCAAAATAATAGCTGATCAATCAATGATTGACATGTCAGTATAATAAATATGATCGACAGCCTCTGTAATCCAATTGGACGATGTTATTTTAAGATAGGCAGGAGATCATCGGACAAAAGTAAGAAACTGTCATCTAAGGACGATGATAATATTTGCATAAAGAAGTCATCAGCCAAGGGCGATGATGATTTAAAGACAAGAAAGTTATCAACTAAGAACGATGAAGATATGTACAAGAAAAGAGTATCGGCCAAGAAAGATGAAATTGCAACAATAGGAAAGCTCATCAACCAAACGCAACCGCCATCGGCCAAATTGTGATGTGAAGAAACGAGAAAACATTGGAGAACATAGGGCACACGGCTTATCAATAGTGAAAGATGGAAGATAGCATAGAACATGTTGAGTGGAAGTTATCAAACCGCTATAATATAAATAGTCTTCTCTTTCACTGTGTAATCTCTCTCGAAAAATCTATCACAGAGCCTACGCACCTGAGTTCTTTCTTTCAGGATGTTTTCTGTTCATGTAAGTTAATTTTATTCAATAAAATGATTACGTTTCTTTCATCTTTAGTTTCTCCTTTATGCATAATGTGGTTCAAGTTACTGTTCTTAGATAAATAATATAGGATTAGATTTTTATGATGTTTTCTCTATCGTTTTCCTTAGAAGCTTTATTTATTGTTTTCTTTAGATTAGTTTAATTTAAGGGCTTTTATATATTAATCTAGATTAAATTCGACAATAGGTTTAAAATTATCTTTTCCTTGATTTAGTAATTTAGGATGATCTTTACTACTTTCTAGATTAACTTAGCAGTTTTAGATAATTTCTCGTTTTCAGTAGATTAATTTAGGTTTAATTATGATAATTAGTCTTTATTAGATTATTAAATTAGGTTAAATCTAGATTTCTATTTAGCTTAACACCTCTGTTTGAACATAGTTTGAAGGAGTTGAACTTTATCACAATCTCCTGATTCTTGACTGTTAGGTAATTTTGGCCTTGACTATTTGACCGATCAACGGTTAAATTTTCACGCTAGCATTTTTTGGCACACCCAGTAGGACATTGTGTCAAGTCTTTATGGAAATCTGTCAAGTTGGACAAGACGGTATGGTTATCACTCGGACTGGACTAGATACTAACAGTGGAGGTGGAAACGCCGATCACGACGATGGTCAACCTATTACAAATGTTAGTGGAAGTGAACAAGTTAATCCATCGCCCTTAGAACAACCACACGTAGAATATCATGATAGGGTAGTTTATCGCTCTGTGGAGTGGGGAAATATATCGGCTAGAGATGGTCCTGAGTATGAAGTCTTAACTTCTAGAACTACCCATACTATGATTGATGAAGCTTTGCATGCTAACAGTCAACAAATGGCCAACCATATCGCCCTAGTTTTAAGGCCTTTTATAGACACCATGCAGAACTTTATAAACGCGGCTTTGCCACACGCAAGTCATGGGCAAAATATTGTTAGGCCGACCGTACCAATTATTCCTATCGGTCAAAACACAACTCAGAATAATATTATGTTTTCGCCTAACACTATTATTGGGCGTGAGAACAATACCGGTTATGTTCTTTTGCAAAAGCCATTGAACAGTCAAAGCCTCATCGGTCAAAATAGCCAAATTGGTCAGACTAGTTCAACCCATCATCGACCACCGATGAATCGTGACAATGGCCAAAGACTGAATTTAATCGGCCAAATACCTGGATCATTTGTATCGCCAACTCAAATACCTCCACAAGGTGAAGTATTTACCTCGGTAGGGATACCAAATAGTGGTGTGCCTCCTACTCAGGGGATACCAAATAGTGGAGTACCTTTTAACATAGGCAACCCTGTTCCTCTAATAGCTAGAATAATAATTTCTCGTTCAATGGCCAAAACATCGGCCAAAACAATAATATGGGTGGTCAAGGCCAATGGTTTGGACAAAATAACTTTGGTCAGTTACGTGGCCAGAATAATCGGCCAGTAGGAAACAATTTTTATGGCCAAAGAATGGGTGATATCCCTTATCAGAACAATTATCGATCATATGAAGCACTACCATATAATGCTCGACTACAAAACGAGCAGTATGATCACGTATATCATAACTCTCTTTATTACCCGGTCGATGTTCTACGAGAGCAAGTAGCTGGAATATTACAAGAACAAATAGGCTTAGGACGACCAGCTACTCGTCCAACTTATAGAAAACCTTATCCTGATTGGGTCGATCAGATGTATCCATTTCCTAGCAACTATAAAGTTCCAGAGTTTACTATGTTCTCTGGTATGGACGAGACGTCAACTATTGAACACATAGGAAAATTCTCCATGCAATGTGAAGAAGTGAATGATTTCGTAAAATTAAGGTTATTCCCAAACTCCTTATCGGGAGTAGCTTATTCATGGTTCATTAAATTATCGTCCAATTCTATACAAAATTGGCAGCAAATGGAACATGCTTTCCATTCACAATTTTATAAGATGGAACCAGAGATCACAATGGTCGATTTAGCTTAACTAAGGCAATGACCAGATGAGGATGTGGAGTCGTTCTTACAAAAGTTTAAGAGAGCGAGGAGTAGCTGTTTTATTCCCTTGCCCGAGAGGGAATTTGTAAAAATCGCTCAAAGTGGATTATCCTTTGAACTTAAGAAGAAATTTCAAGATAGGGACTTTATCGATCTCTTTTAGTTGCAGACTAGCACCATACGTTATGAGCAATTATTAAGAGAAGAAGATAAAATGAAAGCCTTGCCTCGTGGAACTTATTATAAAAACATAAATTATGAACTCAATCAGGTCGATAAAGTTGAAGACGTTTGCGAGTGTGAAATTGACGTATGCTTGGCTGAATTAATAAAGGGTCGGTCATATACATGTAAGGCTCTTGCTAGGCTTGAGTGAGAGTTTAGAATTAAGGAAGATGCCAAAGATGGCAAACGCCAATTGAGGAAATTTACGTTTGATACTTCTAAGGCCGATCAAATTTCAATTGTTGAAGGACAAACAAATTAAATTGAATGATGGACATGTTATGCCAAACCTTGATCAGATTAAGGGTAAAAAATATTGTAACTGGCATAATGCTTGGTCACATCATACTAATCAATGTTTGATTTTCGTAATATTTTGCAGGATGCTATTGACTCCGGCAGAATTGGTTTTCCTAACAAGAACATGGGAGTTGCTGCTCACCCATTTCCCAAAACTGCTCCAATGGGACTGGTGCTTACGGATGTGGCAAACTTTAAGTTACCAAAGTTCAAAATCGTCATCGATGAAACTCAGGACGACAACCATCCAGATGTGTTCACCCGACTTGGCCAAGATAAGGGGAAGGAACCAATGCTTCCGCAACTCTTCCCAAGGTGTCATTTGGACCTAAGTTGCCCCGTGACTCCATTCGTCGGGATGAAGTTTCATCGACCACAGCCTTGGCAATGGAATTGAGGTTAGCCGCATGTTTACCCTAAGAATTTCTTACCTCAGCCATATAAACTAGACAGGTGGTACAACTATAATTGTTACACATGCCGATCAGTCCCAGTGGAAGAGATGATAATGACTCAGTACCGGCGACATCAGAAGAAGTATGACCACATAATGAAGGCCAGACAAGCTCAAGAAAGTAGCCAAGAATAGACTGAGGATACCGTGGAGGAGGATGAGAACACTGCCGGTTCGAAGGCAGGTGGTAAAGGACCTAGCAAATTCTATCATCCCAAGAAGGACGAGTAGGAGGAGGATGAAGATAACAAGATGATCCAATTTGGAACTTTGCCTCCAGTTATCGTCAACCATTACATACTGCCTAGTCGCCTTGGACAGTAGTGTCCAGTGGAGAGTGACTCGGATATTTCCGACATGGTCAACGTTGGAGAAGCGTTAGCAGCATTGGTCAATGGGACTGTGGGATCGGCGTCAGTCATTTTAATACTTGATGATGAGGACGAATACATCGAGGTGGAGGAGAAGATAGATGTCACAGAAGAAGACCAGAGGAAGGGTATATCTACTAACCGATTGCTACATCAGCTCTATGACGACGGTAAAATAGTGGTGGGACCAGGCTGCCAGTCAAGTGGCCGATACGATTACCTGCGAGTTTATGGCGACGTATGGGTCAAGTGGTTGGTTAAGAAAACAGATTTTTTGCCCAAATTGTTCCACCCACACCAGAATCAATTGTCCCAACTAGTTGGGGCGATGCAGAAGAGCCAATGGTCGAAGACACTGAATGGGTAGAGATAGAAGTTCCCATCAAAGTTGAAGAAGAGGTAGCAAGAAGAAATATCTCCCTAAAGAAACTTATAATGGAGCTATATAAGGTAGGAAACCCAGCTGTGAGTACTCAGGGCGAGCCTAGTGGGAAGTTCGACTACTTAGTCTACTACGACAACACGTTGGTGAAGAAATGGGTTCCCAAGGGTGATGTGGTGAAGTATGTTCAGCAAGCTGAAGAAGCACCAATCATCCCAATAGGGATGGCAAAATTGACCGCCCCGCTGGATAATCGACCCGATCCGCACCGATGGGGACGGGTATGGTATAGATTTTTTACCCGTGGATACGGGTATGGTTTATAAATTTAAAATCCACGTGGGTATGGGGCGGATTATGGTATTGGGTAATATCCGCCCAGCATATCCGCCCCACCCCGCCACTAAATGTTGGTTTGGTGGATTTTAGATGGTCTATTTTTGTAATAATACTCTAATAAAGACTAATTGTTGATGACTATTTGGTGGATTTAGATTTTAGAGACCAAATGTTGATGATAGTTTGGTGGATTTAAATTTAAATTTTAGAGATTTCATGCTAATTGAATGGTTTTTTTTAGGTTTTGCGGATAACCGCGGGTTGCGGGTAATATCCGCGTACCTGCGGGGATAGTTATGGTCCGCGATCCCCATTATCCACGCGGGGACTGGGCGGTGTGGTTATGGGCGGAGGAGTGCGGGGACGGGGACGGATATTCCAATATCCGCCCCGATCCGCAGCGTTGCCATCACTACATCCCAACTAGTTGGGACGTGAAAGCAACTGAGTTTCAGTAAGAACAAAAAGGAACTGATCAGCAATGGCCATCATGGGATGGACAAGAGAGCCCGGAGGTTATCCAATTCACAACAAAGTCCAAAGGTAAGGCAGTTCAAGATTGGCTTGGATCATCAGCCAAGTTGCAGACAGAAGATCACCAATTAAAAAGCAAGGTTGTGTTCGACCGACCGCCAGAAGCCATGATGCTCCATCTTTGAGCTTTGCACATTAAGGCCGAGATCAATGGTGTTCCTGTGAGTCGGGTTCTGATCAATACAGATGTTGCAGTTAATGTAATCCCTGTCAAAATGATGAAGAAATTGGGCAAGACAGATAGTGATTTGATTCCCACAGATATAACACAAACATGTTTTAGTGGGGTACCGGCTCCTACAAAAGGGATTCTTCCCTTAGATGTTAAAGTAGGAAGTGTGATAAGGACGACAACGGTCTTTGTTATGGATTCGACGACCAGTTACAACATGTTACTTGATCGCGATTGGATTCACGGCAGCCAGTGTGTTCCATCCTCCTTACATTAATATTTGTTTTTGTGGAATGCTGAAGGAAATATGGAGTCCGTTATGGTCGAAAATATGCCCTATAGTGTTGAAACTCATGCTGTCGAGGCTTCCTTTTATGACTGTAATTATGAACCATTTTAGGTCATGCAAATCGACAACACTTTGAAGGTAGTGTCAGAGAATGGAGCTATGTTGAAAGAGGGCGTGGCTGAATTGTTTGATCCTGTGAGACCAACTTCAGTGGTCTTTGCCCCAAGAGTTAGCCGATCATCGGCCACAAATTTAAAACGATGGATACAAAACCTGAGAGAGACTGGGCCACTGTAACGGCCTTGAAAGCCAAGTTAATGGCTTATCAGGTAGAAACATTCATGGCACAATATATGAACGATATTGATTGTTTAAACGAGGTCCTTCAAGAGGAAGAAGAAGAAGTTCCTTATGGTAAACGTGGAAATATGCAAGCTCAAGATCCTTTGGAAGAAGTCAACATCGGCGGTGGAGAGGAACATCGGCCAACCTTCATCAGCAGACTTCTCGACCAAGATGTATGGTATGAACTTATTGCCATGTTACGTTCATATAAGGATTGCTTTGCTTGAGATTATAAGGAAATACCTGGCTTCGATAGAAATATTGTCGAGCATGAACTTCCTACTCGACCAAATTTTAAGCCATACAAGCAAGCACCAAGGCGTTTTGCTTCTAATATAATCCTAGAGGTTAAGAAAGAAATTGAACGATTATTAAATACAAATTTTATTAGAACGACCAGATATGTAGAATGGCTTTCAAACATAGTGCCAGTTACGAAGAAAAATGGTAAACTTAGAGTTTGTATAGATTTTAGAAATTTGAATTTGGCAACACCAAAGGATGAGTATCCTATGCCTTCAGTAGACAATTTGGTTGATTCAACTGTTGGACATGAAATGTATTCTTTTATGGACGGGTATTCAGGGTACAATCAAATCTATATCGCTGAGAAAGACGTCCATAAAACAGCATTTAGATGTCCAGGAGCGATTGGTAGCTAAGAATGGGTCGTTATGCCTTTTGGATTAAAAATGCTGGTGCTACTTATCAAAGAGCGATGAACATGATCTTTCATGATATGATCGGCCAGTTTATGAAAGTTTATGTTGATGATATTGTGATTAAGTCACCGGTGGTGGCCGATCATTTTCATCAATTAGTTAAAACCTTTGAACGAGTGACAGAGTACCAGTTAAAATTAAATCCCTCAAAATGTGCATTTGGGGTGCAAGCAGGAAACTTTCTTGGTTTTCTCGTTCATCAACGTGGCATTGAACTTGACCAAAATAAAGCAAAATCTATTGTTGATGCCAAGCCTCCAAAAACTAAAAAAGAACTGTAAAAGTTCCTCGGTCAAGTGAATTTTTTAAGAAGGTTTATTTTTAACTGTGCAGGAAAGACTCAAGTGTTCTCATCGCTCTTACGATTGAAGAATGAAGACGACTTCGTGTGGGAAGAATAGTATCAGCAAGCATTTGAATGCTTGAAGACATATTTAGCAACGCCACCAGTTATGGCGTCGCAAAAAGTGAATGATCCCATGAAGAGCAGACCGATCGATAGGAGGTCTCTTAGCGCAAGATGTCAAGGATGGCGTAGGGAGAGCAGTTTATTATCTAAGTAGACAGTTATTATCTTATGAGCAGAAATACTCGGCTATAGAGAAGTTATGTTTAGCCTTGTATTTTATGTGTACCCAGTTGAGAGCTTGTTTAAAGCCTGTAACTGTTTACTTGATATCCAAGCATAATGTTTACTTGATATCCAAGCATAATGTAGTGAAATTTTTGTTCTCTCGATCAATTTTACATCAACGAATTGGTTATTGGGTACTAACTCTAGCTGAGCTTGACATTAAATTTGTCTCTCAAAAGGTTGTTAAAGGCCAAGTATTGGCCGATTTTTTAGCCGACCATCCTTGTATAGATGTACCAAAAGAATTAGAGCGAGAAATTAACATTGTATCGATTACTCCATGGACAATGTACTTTGATGGTTCTAAAACTGTCAATGGAGCTGGCCTTGGAATTACAATTCTATCGCCTATTGGTCGTTAGTATAAATTTGCATATACACTATAGCAATTATGTACAATAATCAGGCCGAGTATGAAGCGTTGATCATCGGCCTAGAAATATTATTAGATTTAGGAGTGTCCAATATGCAAATTAAAGGTGACTCACAATTGGTGATAAATTATATAATTGGCCATTATAAGTGCCAAAGCGATATATTAATTCCATTTCAACAAATCGCTCTGCAATTCTTAAATCGATTTCACAATTTTGAACTACTTTTTGTACCAAGGTTGCAGAACGATGAGGCTAATACCCTAGCCCAAATAGCATATGGCTATAAAGTGTTAAAACACTTGGGAGGGCATGGCCGATTTTAAGTATGGTACGATTCGGTTTGTTATAGAGCGATCTCATTGCTCAATGTAGATCGGTCAGATAAATGGCCAACAAGATTGGCGCACCCTAATCGTTACCTTTTTGCAAAATCCATCACTTAAGACTGATAAAAAAGTCCGCCTTAAAGCGATACATTATTTTCTACAAAACGACGCTTATATAAACGTCGCCCAAATGAGATTTTTTTAAGATGTTCAATTCCTGATGAAGCTAAAATAACAATGGACGAGATACATAATGGTGTTTGTGGTGCACAACAATTTGACATCAAAATGCGCTGGCTAATAATGTGCAGTGGCTATCATTGGCCGCACATGGGGGAGGAATGTGCCAGATATGCAAAAGGATGTGAAGCATGTCAAAGGCATGGCCCATTACAGCAGGCACCAACTAGTGAGTTATCGATCCTTATAAAAACCTTGGCAATTTAGATGTTGGGCGATAAAATACATTCACCATCGTCCATGTTGCACAAATTTGTTATTGTGGTGACAACTTATTTTACCAAGTGGGTAGAGGCTATCCCATTGAAAACAGTGTATGATGATCAAGTGATAAACTTTATTTGGAAAAACCTCATATGTAGATTCGGCATCCCACAAACAATAGTATCCGATCAAGGGACAATGTTTGTAAGTACTAAGGTCAAGAATTTTTTGACCGAGTATAAAATTAACATGGCCAATTCTACACCGTATTATGTCCAAGCTAATGGGCAGGTTGAAGGGTCCAATAAAACAATCAAGTCAATCATAAGAAAGATGATGGACGATAACCCAAGACAATGACATGAAGGGTTATTGAGAGCATTATGGGCACATAGGACTACACCTAAGCCCAATACTAAGGTCACACCTTACCAATTAGTATATGATCAAGAAGCGGTTCTACCTGCTGAGATAAATGTTCTATCACCCATAGTTTTAGAACAAGATAGTTTAACTAATGAAGAATATCAAGAGCCATTAATGTATAATCTTTTGGAGCTCGATGAGCGACGAGCTATTGCCTTGAAAAATATTGAGACACAAAAATTGAAAGTGGCCGATATCTATAACAAAAGGGTAGTGTCAAAAGGTTTTCAATAAGGGGACTTAATTTGAAAACCGATCTTTCCCATAGATCGAAATGACCCCAAATATGGAAAATGGTCACCTAATTGGGAAGGACCATACTTGGTCGACCAAGTGTTGCCGAATGGGTCATATCAACTAAGGACCATCGATGGTGGGTTACATTGATCAATGATAAATGACCGATACCTTAAAAAATACTACCCATCAATGTAAAACAAAAACATAGCCATAGAAGGGACATTCTTATAATGGACGATAGCAATTAACAAAATATATATTTATTACAAAGTTATCATGTTATCGGCCAACAACCACAAAAATTATAAGTTATTTCCTCATAGAGAGATGTTGATATATGCGAGCGATGTCTTCTCTAATCTCTTTGCATCGATACTTGTTCTTGACCAGATCAACATTGAGTTCGATTAGGCAGTCTTTTGAGGAATCAGCTTCAAGTGCAATATATTCTTCAATATGTTTTCTACTCTCTTCAGCTTTCCGAGCACTCTCTCTAACTAGATATTTCCTTTGAGTTTTAAGTTAAAGAACTTGAGCCTCCAACTCTTTGATTTGATATTCTATTTTGGAAATGTTTGATTCTTTCTCGCCAATGGCACTCAAGTTGGTTGAGAGATCTTCAATGTTCTTTTCGACCATATTACTTAGGACTGTTTGCCGTTTTCAGCGTTCTCCAACAAGGAAAATTTCATTTGTGAGGTTTTTCCCTTCCGCATCTAAACTTTCAATATTCAACTTTAAGCTTTGGATGGCGTCTATCTCTCTGGACGAAAGACCTAACACTTCTTGGTCGATGGTCAAGAATACAGTTGTCGCTCTCTCAAGATTATCACAATCTGCGTTAGTAAGATCCTCTTTTGGCGGTTTATCCAGAATGATCATACAATCGGCCAAAGCGCATCTGATGTCACGATGTTGACCCTATTGAATAATCTCAGGATCAACAACTGCTTTCTTTCTAGATTTTTGACCTCGCAATGAATCAGAAAGTGAATGAATGAAGTCGACCAGTTGAACCATATCGACCTAAATCAATGAATAGTTGGAAGTTATGATTGATAAAGATCATCTATATATACCAAGTATGAAATGATTCGTACCTCATCTGAAGTCAAGGTGGATGAACCTACTTGTGGAGTGCTAAACGATGTCAGGGTCATGATTGTAGAAGGAATTACCAGAGTGCTATCGATCATCGTCACTTGTGGCATGATGGACGTTGGAACAGGCACAATGATAGACATTTCCATTGTCGAAGTACTGGGGGGCACATTGTTGCTGCGCTCAGCACAGCTGGCCGATGGTTCTGGGACAGATGATGTCTCGAGCATAGGTTGGGAGGTCGATACACCAGGGGAAGCTATTTCAGATGATAGGTGAATATCACCAAGGTCCCGCAAAAGATTATACGGACCATAAACAAACATCTCGCCAGTAGATGACAAACCAGATTTAGATGGGGTAAAATTAAGAACGTCGTAAAGGTCTTTGACGTCCTCATCCCTCCTTTCTTCCTTAGATGAAGAAATGGTGACTTTGTCCTTCCTAGAGATCTGTAAATACAGAAATGAGAAAAGATCGATAAACCAATCATGGAGAAAGAATGTATTTAATTACTTTCATCTTTCTGTGAACAAAACGTTTCGTTCTTTTCTTGGAACGTACTTGTTCCACATGTGGAAGGGGGCCTGTCGGCATTCCTTTCTCCTGACCAACTTTTTCAACTTGACTAGTCGTAGCAGGAGGATCCTTCTCCACTTCTTTAGGGGCAGCTACATCACCCAGATTTGAAGGAGAACCAGACAGAAGGTAAAGGCGTGAGGGAGTAGAGGAACCTGATCTTTCTCTGCAAAACGGAGAAAATTGAGTTTAAAAAGTGTCGACCATGAAGAGGAAAAACACAAAAGAATAAATAAGAATGCTCACTTAGAAATTGAAGAAGACTGGCCACTTTGCCTACTGTATGACGATTCTACATCCTCTCCTATTGCTGAGGATGTGTGAGCTTGTTTCTCAGGTTCCTCGGCCATTACCTCCTCGACCAAAGGTTTCTCAGCCAATGGTGATATCCTAGATTCACCAGTAGATACCCTTTGCTTCTTAGGTGATGAAGTCTCTTCAGTAGACTTTCCACGTCTCTTCTTGGGCAATTCCTCACCTTTTCTACTAAAAACAGTAGTTTTCCTTTTCTTTTGAGCCCTATCCTCTACATCAGTTTGTTCCAATGCTTCCTTCTTACGTCCCAATTTTTTGGGAGGAACAAAATTTTTGAAAACAACATTCTTTTCTTGGGAGAACAAGCGCTCTTTGATGGTCGAGTCCCAAATGTCAACGATGACAGGCTCAACATCGGCCACTGATTCGAATTGTGTAAGCTTGAATTGCTTACAAAGAGCCATGTCTCTTTTTTCCACACTAATTACTCTATCGATGTTATGGAAGACACAACTACCTTTAGCGATTATATTGAAGCTAAAGTAGGGAGGAACTGACCAGGCTTGCCTCAACCTAAATTGACGGGCGACAAAGTTTGGAGCATATACTTCTACTCCGCATTTGTTGTTGGCCTTACCCCACGACATATCAAAATATAAATCTCGGCCAACCAGAAAACAAGCCCAAGCCAGTCTTTTATTCTCAACATCCAAACTGATCGATAGGTCAAGTAGTGGACGAATAGAGGCAGGATGAGAATCCGGATTGAAAGGACGATAGGAGGGAAAAATCAGATATAGTATAGAAATAATCAAAAGTATGTTGAAAGGATTTGGGGATGAACGATGAGGAGAGATATAAGTGGCATTGAGTTCTGGCCGATGAAGATGATGGAGGTAAATGAAGTCCAGGAAAATAGGCTATAAGCAATAGATGGACAATCCAGAGAGGGCCAAAACCAGTAAGGCTTTCACCATCTCTCAATTGCCCAAGAGTAAGGTAGATACCTCTATATATGGCCGATAGAATGAAAATGGAAAGAGACAAAACTTGTTTTCCAGAAGCAATTGATTGAGCAAGATTGATATAACCCCTAACGGGTTTCTTAACAGAAAGACAGAGAACGAATTTACATAGCCAATAGTAGATAAATGCTAATCGTTCTCGGGCGTTCAATGGGTCATCGGTCTCTCCAAGCTTGGCATAGGTATTAATAAAGACGCCATAATTTTTATCAGTATCAAAGACCGTATCACGAGAAGAAAGCTCCATATTGGCCGATACAGTTTGCCAATAGGAGAGAGACCGGTCAAAACAGTGATATCTAGGAGAGTAATAGAAAGAGTGCCATAAGGAAAAACAAAGTTATTATACTCCATTGACCAAAAAAGGAACGACGAGAGAAGTAAGTTAGGCTCTTCAGCAGGGACCCTAGTGCTCAAATCTAAGAAATCCAAAATGCCAGCATCAAAGAATATTTTCTTCGAATGATGATGGTTAATCATCCTACAGTGCCACTCGATGAATTATCATCGGTCAAGGGCCATATTGTAATAGGGTTTTTAGAAGAAAGGGTCGATAAGTTGAGTTCTTGAGACGAAGATAGATCACCAGAAATTGGAAAAGAATATCATGTTTTATGATTAGTTGAACAACGAATCATGTTTTCATACATGTCCATCGTGCTCTCTATCTTAAGCTTAATGGGTATGAGGATAGTACATTATATGCCGGGGTTCACATG
This sequence comes from Narthecium ossifragum, assembly GCA_963920575.1. Taxonomy (NCBI): domain Eukaryota; kingdom Viridiplantae; phylum Streptophyta; class Magnoliopsida; order Dioscoreales; family Nartheciaceae; genus Narthecium; species Narthecium ossifragum. The sequence goes on from OY986965.1 coordinate 22,070,068, forward strand.
CATACCATGCCATGCCACATGATTACTAAGAAAACCCAAATAAAAAATCGCATTAAATGTGACGGGATGGTGGCATGTCCTCTCCTTCAATCAGAATATGTGGCGAAAAAGTTGAAATAAAATTGAAGACGATGCGACAGATTCCTTTAACATGGCATTTTCACATTCGCGGACGGGGGGCGCGCAGAAGCGACCGTATGGCGTGTTAAAGTTGTATACGCGAATGTCTACCATTTTACGCGTACAATATTATGCGCGTACAATAAAACTATACGCACGTAGTATTGTAGGCGTAAAATGGTAAGCGTGTATTATTGTACGTGTATAATTGGACACGCATAAAGTTATATGTGAATGTCTACCGTTACACGTGCATGAGAACACGCGCCAAATGTACTTCGTGCGCGCTCTAATCTTTTATAGGTGGGTATTCCGTACGTGAGATTATTTTTTTGCAACTAACCCTTTATGTCATGGATCGGGCATACATGACGTTGGACCCGTCATGAACACATATGCATACGAGGAAATATATTATGAGGACCCAGTTGTACTTTTATATTTTTTTTTGTACAATTATAATTTGATGATTGTATTAAATGTATAATTTCCTTATGTGAGGATTTGATATCTGTATATACATCTATTTCAGGTTTGAAATCATTTCATATAAGTTGGTATTGGATTTGAAATATTGTATTATAATTGTGATGGTCGGATAGTGTGTAAGTTGAAATTGTACAGTTGCTAGAACTTTTGATTGGCTCCAAGTATTAAATTGTTTAAATTTATCATGAAAATTGTAAATTGTATAGGGTTCAAATTGAGGAATTATAGGGGAGACTCTCGCCGATTGATTTTAGAAATAGGGTTGGCTTATGTTTTCGATCCGGATGAGTTTTCTGGGTCGGGACGTGATAGTATAAACTGTACAGGGTAAGGGTAAGCTGACAATAGTACAAATGATGCACACACATCTTGCAAATGCAAGTACAAACATGTCTTCAACACATATATTAGTAGGATAACACAAGTACAAATGGGAACTACATGTGATCCACCCCTATATTATTAAGCTAACACGAGTACAAATGGAGAGTACACATAAATTTAACAAAATAAAAAAAGTTGCACGGATGGCTACTGTTTCTTCTCCGATACGCGTGATCCTTCGATCTATCCTTCATCCTACGAGCGTTTCTGGGCATCTTCTTCACCAGTGTGTAGTGGTTCCCTATCAATTAGTGGTGTAAAGGATCTTCAAACTTGTATAAGGCCCTGCATCACCAACATAAAAGCCTGTCCATGCAAGGATGGCATATCGGCCTGACTGAAATACACGCGCTAAATGCATGCGTAAACAATTAAATGTGAGTAAGTGGATGCGAAAAACATCATAAACGTGTAAACTGTAAAAACTTGTTCATATTTTTGAGTAGTGAAAGGATAGTGCTGGTAGAACAAAATGTGAACAAAAAGGTTTTGACGAAATGTGAGGAAAATTTTGATTTTCAACTCCCCTTTCGAATATAGGAGATTAAACCCACACCAATGGAAATGGGTTGCAAAAAGGTTACCTGTGAGAATGGCAGGCTTCGATCCTCCCTCAGTGAGAAACAAAAGAACGGAGGGACGGCTTCTCTACTGTCTTCTCCATAGCTACGGCTATTATGTCCTCCATGGTGATCGTTCTACATCGGCGTTATTCGGGAGGAGAGGGACGGCGACAATGGAGTAAGCAGGAAGGCTCAACAGTGAGAAACAAAAGAGCGGAGGGACTGGCAACGGCGAGATGGGAGAGAGAGAACTGGGATTCTAGGAAGAAAGTGGTTCGTATGGGAAATTGATGAGTCACTAAATATTCATACTTAAACCCCTTAATTTACATTTGTTAGCCCGAGAGGGTTTGTATTTGATAGTTTGTTAATTGATTTCAGGTTTAATGAAAATTCAAGTTAGAAAATACAGAAAAAGACTAATATGTGGAAATTAAGCCGCTCCGCTGTTAGTTTGAAAAGAATTCACCAAATTCTCTAGATACATCCTAAATTCCTTAAATTTTAACGACTTATAGAAAACTTCAAGATGAACAACTTTCATGTTGGACACTTTGCGAGATTCTGGACAAATTAATAGCAATTTTTAAGAATATGAAGATAAACAGATGCTGGGAAACTGGTCCGTCGACGCTCAGGAAACTATTGGCCAAATATTCCAAATAAGTCCAAATAATGTCAAATCTATGGGAAAGGATAGAAGACTTCCTAATCTACATCTTTTATGTTGAGAACATTTCCAAATTCGGAACGGGTTGAACCCAGTAGCGACCGGAAGAGGCTGTCAGAATTAAACCAGGAAATCCGAGTTGCACTAGAGGTCCAACTCAACCCAAAACCCTAATTCCGGGTATACACCTATAAGAAGGTGTTTGCTGGCCGAAAATTGGAGGTCCCTATAGAGAGAAAAGAAAGAACTAGGGTTTGGAGGATTCTCTGGAGAAGATGGAGCTACAACGTGGATCCCAATCATTCTTTATCGAATCTAAGGCTTCCATCACAAAGATGAGTAGCTAATTCTGTACTTAGGGATCTCATGAAGCTTTAGTAGATCTTCGTTGTATTTTTCTAGTTGAATCTTGTATTCTTTTTCTAGACATGATCTTGTAGATTTGGTTTTAATTATAAAAGAGTTGAGGAAACAGAATTCCTTGACGTATTTTTAGTCCTACTTGATTTCGGTGATTGATAGTAGAGATCTATAAGATGGTTTTTATGTGGTTTGTGAATAACCGATGAGATGTTTTATGCTTAGTGACGATAGCTTGTGCTAAGGTTACCTCGAAGACAATCTATGCTAATCGAAGATAAAATATGCCTTTGGAAAACACTCACCTTCTTTTAGGGATTCATATAAGCTTAAGAAGCTGTGAATCTATAATGTCTAGATAAGAAAACAAGAGGATAACTAGAGAATACGGGAAGTGAAACTAAAGTGGATTGAGTAATCCCTAGATCTTCTCTCATTAATATATTTCAATCTTTTTACATCGCTTTCTTAACTAGTTTTAATTAATCAGTTTCGAAAATCCAAATCAATCCTTTTCGCTTAAGGTTTAGAGTTCCGAGATTTAATTCTGATTTCTCCTTCATAATCAAAGTATCCCTGTGGTTCGATCCCGTATTTCATCACTATTTTACCCCATAGTTTAGTATTTTGAATAAGGCTTTATAAATTTTATTCTTGATTGTGTTTGCAACGTTTTAACGACACATTTGTAAGCGATCAGAATATGCACGGATTAAGGGATTTTACGCGCTTTAACACGCCATAGGGTCGCTTCTACGCGCGCCGTCTGCGAATTCGAAAATGCCATGTGAAAGGAACATGTCGCATCGTCATTTAATGCGACTGGAGGAGAGGACACACCACCATTAAATGCGACTGTTTCTTTGGGTTTTCTTAGTAACCATGCCAGGCCATGTCATGTGGCATGGCATGGTATGTATGTGAACTTCGGCATATAACATGGGCAAACTTGGCATTTTGATACTTTGGGGCCTGTTTTGCGAGAAATCACGAATGGTGGCCTTGATTTGCAAAAAGCAAACGTCGAGGGCCTTTTTAGCAACAAACTCCTCAAACCTGCCATAGCAACGGGGCATTTTCTTCGTTTCTATAATGCTTGCATTTGTTCTCTTCATGTTCATTTTCGTCTTGTCACTTGATTGTTTTTACATTTCATTCACTACCATGTCAGTATGATCTATGCTGACAATGTACCGTGCCAGCCAGGAGATGAAGATGTGAAATCACCATGACACCCTGTGGGGTTTAAATGATGAATGAAAAGTGACCAAAATACCCCTCGGGGCTAAACGATCAAAATATCTTTTTGACTTTTGTTGTTCATGTCATACTCATATATATTTTGGACAAAAGTACCCTTAAGGTGAATGGGACATTGAAGGGTTGATATATGTGAATTTTGCATGTATATTCTGAACAATTACCTCCGAGAAGGTGAAAATGACCAAAATGCTCTTAAACTTGCTGATTTATGTAGTATACCATCGGAACCGTCAAAGGAATATGGGCGTTGTAGAATATTGAATGTGTTTTTTTTTTATCATATCTCGAAAATTACCCTGGCGGGTCAAAGTTACCAAAATGCCCCTTGCGTAAATAGATTGTTTAGGATGCAGTCAAATCTATGTAGGTTCATTGTGGAATATAATAAGAACTTCAGGCATATATTTTGGCTTGAATTCCAGATATACCCTTGGGTGGGTAAAATTACCGAAATGCCCTTATTCTACTGTAAAAGCCCTTACATCATTACGTAGGGAATTTATCAAAATGTCCCGGGCCAGGCGAAGTAAAAATTATTAAATTACCCTCCATCGGTCATATGTATTTTGGACCGAAATACTCCTGGGGAGAGGGATGATCACATTTTTGACCATCACACCCCTGAAGATGTGAAATGACCATGATACCCTATGGAGTTTAAATGACGGAGGTAAAGTGACCAAAGTACCCCTCGGGGCTAAATGACCAAAATATCTTTTTGGCTTTTGTTGTCCATGTCATGCCCAAATATATTTTGGACAAAAGTACCCCTAAGGTGAATGGGACATTGAAGGGTTGATATATGTGAATTTTGCATGTATATTTTGAACAATTACCTCCGGGAGGGTGAAAATGACCAAAATGCCCTTATGAGGACAAAATTAGGAAAATGCCCTTAAACTTCCTGATATATGTAGGATACCATTAGAATAGTCTAAGGACAATTATGGGCGTTGTAGAATATTGAACATGTGTTTTTATCATATTTCAAAAATTACCTTGGCGAGTCAAAGTTACCAAAATGCCCCCTGTGTATATAGATTATTTAGGATGCAGTCAAATCTATGTAGGGTCATTGTGGAATGTAGTAAGAAGTTCAGGCATATATTTTGGCTTGAATTCCAGATATATCATTGGATAGGTAAAATTACCTAAATGCCCTTATTCTTCTGGCTCGTGTAGGATGCCGTTAAAACCAAAAATATGTAGAGAGCACTTAGATGGATTTGGGCATATATGAGCCTGTTCAATCATTTGAAAAATATCTAAGGCACATGTATCTATGACAAGGGCAAGTTCATAAATTATATGAATTTCAGCCTTAGTCAAAATCAATGTACTCTCCCACGAACATGCATAGTAGAGATGAAGCAAGTGGAGGGGCTCATCACTGTGAATGGATGGTGGTGGGAGCTCTTCTAGGACAATAGTGGCAAAGGCGGTCTTTATGTCGTATGGAGTATGTGGAGCAATGAAATAACCTCCTCAAAGCAAAAAGCGGAATCTAGTTATCCAACTGTTAGTCAAAATAATGGCTAAGCAATTAATGATAACAAAATAGCAATGACTGATGATCGATGAGTACATGATTTCATCGTCCAGATGCAAATGATCGATCAAATGGACGATCATATATTGATGTGCAGGGACGGAGCATCATTCATAAGCCATGAAGCCAAGTCATTGGCCAAAAATAAAGTGAAGCAGGTAAAAGAAAATGACCGACCAAAGATCATGATGAAGCAAGCCGGTCAAAGCTATCGGCCAAAACAATTAAAACATGTGCCAGTAAAAATCATGAAGCAAGTGCAAGTATGACGTGGACAAGGAACGATAAGTAATCCAGCGTAATCATGACGTTTGCAATGAAGGATCATCGGTCACGTGTGTTCACCAAACCAGAACTGAATGTGGGAGGAGCCATTGTGGCGCAGTTACCGCACGATCTCCTTCATTTGCGCCATAACCACTCAAGGCAGGAGCAATTATTAGCTTATTATGTATAAATAGCCTGCCTTTTACCACTATAGGACCCCCAACACTTTTGTAACCAGTTTCCGAGCATAGATTTCTACGTTCCTGTTTTACTTGTAAGTTGTTTCTATTAATGAAGATCTTTCAGTTTAGTTACAGTTCTTCTTTATTGTTTTTCTAGATTAGTTTAGTTAATATGGAATGATCTCCGTTTCTTTCTTTTTCGGTAGATTAACTTAGGATTACTGTAGGGTTAATCTATGTTTATTCTAGCTTAATTAGTTTAGATTAATCTCTAAATTAAGTTAAACTAGTTTAATTTATAGTTTCTGTTCTTTCCGATTGAAGGATTAACATAGGGATAATTTAGATTTAACTAGTTTAGAGTACTTTTCTTTGCTTTCCTGGTTTAATTAGTTGATTCAGATTAAATTGGGTTTTATCTAAGAGTAATTTAGATTTATCTTTGATTTTCTTCACCGCTATTCATCTAAATATAGTTGGATTAAGTTTGATCATATTTTCTATTTAATTTGACACATCTGTTAGAACTGAGTGTTTGAAGGAGTTGAAGCTTATCACGTCTATGATTTTGACTAGTTTGACCATTGCCGGTCTACGACAAGATTTCCTCGTTAACACCAACAAAACCAAATCGGACAATATGCCACTCGTGATCCAGGGTATGCTCAACATCGCATCTTCATGTTCCTCATTCTTGATAAGTTTATGGCTGAGTGTGTGAGTGAAGGCTCCATCGAGCAGTAACATCTCTACAAGCTCATTAGAGTAAAGCTTGAAGCTCTTAGTGTAGCATGCTCGCACCTGTGCCTCTATTGCCCTCATTTCATTCAGACAGTCGGTTACTGATACTGTGTTGTTGTTGTCGGCGATCAATTCATCGAGGAATCGCCATTTGAGCTCAAAAGGCGAAAGTCCTCGTTGCAATGATGATACATGCCGATCGAGACCACTAGCGGCTGCCGATAGAGACCACTAACGGCTGTCGATAGAGACCACTAGCGGCTCTGCTAGAGGAGGGGCTTCTGCATCGATTGTGTACATATGTAGGGGGTCTGAAGATTGTAGCGTAGACACCAATTTTAAATAAGACCAAATTTCATGATATTCATGAAATTGCTCTTGCTCGTCTTAGACATTCCTTGAAGGCATATCATTAAACATATAAGTTCAAACACATACACAACACACATACATTGCTTTATATGTGACCCTCCATGATTTTGATGGTATCATACACAGAACGGGAGCACAAAGGGCGTTTTGGTAATTCTACCCGCTCAAGGGCATTTTGGGAATTCAGGAAAAAATACATATCTGGACTCTCTAAAATATCCTATCATGACCCTATATAGCTTTTATAGCTTTTACGACATCCTATAAAAGCTAAATATGGGGGCATTTTGGTAATTTTATCACATCAATAGTATTATGGCGATTTAAGCAAAATGTATGCTTAGACTTTCTCCTATACTCTACCATGCCTCTTACAGGGTTCAAATAACATCATACTTAAATTGGAAGGACTCAGGGGCATTTTGGTAATTTTTGCCTTCTAGGGGGTATTTTGGTCATTCTAGCCAAATATAGGCTTGACTCACCTAAAGCATTCTTAATTAGTCCTTGATGGTTTTGAAAGCGTTAAATATAAACCAGGGGTTTAAAAAGGACATTTTTGGTCATTTAGCCCCCAAGGGTATTTTGGTCATTTGCTCCAAATGCACATTTGTCACAAACATATATGACAAACATTGTTTCCACCGTTTAAAGTATCATTTATTTTAAAGGTATTCTTGTTCAAAACATATATGGACTCCATAGAAACCAAAGAACCAAAAGGGTATTTTGGTAATTTCATCCTCATATCAGCCTTCTGAAAGCTTTGATGGCATCCAATACAAGCTACGAGGGTCGAGGGTATTTTGGTCATTTTAAAACCCTAGGGGTAAAATGGTCCAAAATCTATGTAAAAGCACTCCAACCTTCTTTAGGGGTATTTCGGTCAAAAGACATAGACGATCAATAACAGGGATATTTTGGAATTCACACTTAACCATTACAACGTGTTCAAATATTCGAAATTTGAACAAATATGTGAAATTTAAAATTCAAACTCAAAATCAAATTCAAAATTCGAATTCAAATAGTTCCAAACTCCCTAACATCCAAGATCTTAACCACCCAAATGCTAACCCTCTAATTGCATTTGAAAATCAGCCTCAACTACTCCCATCCTCACCTATAGGGGTATGGGTGAAGCTTGAGGGATACACAGAAGCTGGTGGAACGAGGCTTCTCATTCTTCTAAAAGAATGAGACATTGTTGCAACTGAGTTCTAAAACTCAAAAGCCAGAGAGAAGAAAGCCATAGAGAAGACGCCGAGAGATAGGAGAAGGAAATTTGTTTCCTTGATGATCGTGCCATCAGTCCAAAAGTCCAGAGCATGAGATCTTCACCCAATATCCTTCTATTTCTTTTCTTCTCCATCTTTTTATTTTTTTCTATTTGGATGTAACGGGACTTTAGAGCCCGAATCCTTAATCAGGGGTTTTCCCTTTTGGATTGTAATTTATGGGTTGCTAATCTCATCATCAGTATCCAGTTCCCAAGGAAAAGAGGATCTGCAACTTGTGATGATATTGGGAGCCCATGAGTGTTATTCCCACAAATCCCACCTTGTAATTCAAACCTTTTGATCACAATAAAATTAACAAATCTCGTTTCCCTGAGATCGTGATTTTATTATCAAACATGAAGGAATGGCTCGAGCCGCAGCACATGCGAGCTTCTCCTCGATGGAGATCACCAACGGATCGACGACAACCTCACCAACATCAATCTCTTCTTACTGTATCTCTGGCTTCCTGTCCTCCTTCATTTGGGTGATTCTCTATATACTGGGTTAAAAAGCTAAAAGCATTTATTGGGTATGGACTCTGGTTATCTTGGAAGGATCAGCGAGTTTTTGAAGAAGAGGGTGAGCTCCCGCGTATAGCTGTACAAAGAGCAAAGAGATTAGTAGAAGAATACATGAGATGTAATGGTATGTCTGGTATGCATTCTAGAGGTGTTTGTGATGAGGGTCTTTAGATCTACCAGGTTGATGTGTCGTAGGATTTGGAGTCTGGGAAGGCCACAATAGTTGTTTGGTATGCAGTATTAGGGGTGTACAACGGGTCGGGGAACCCGTTTCGACTCGGAAAATTAACCTGACCCGAACCTTAATGGGCGGGCCATAAGGTAGTCGTAAACGGGTCGGGTCGGACTTGACCCGTTACAATAATATCGGGTCGGGTAATGGGTGTTTAAATCTTTGCTTAACGGGTAACCCGTTTTACCCGGTTAGAATAAAGACTATTTACAAATATATATATATATATATATATATAATAATGTCACTCACGTAAGTACAATACATAACATGTTAAACGTTAAAGTAACGCCATGACATACATGCGATCATTGGTCTTGCCCTTGGGGGGGTGATTTAGGGTGATTGTTCCTTGAAAAAAAAACAGGGGAACACAACAATGTGCGTCCGAGATGGGCGCGTGGTCGCGATCGAGGCACGTGAGGTGTGCCAACCGTAGCACAGGGAGAAGATCAGAAGTATAATGGGTTCTTCTGTGCCTTAATTAAGAGGACTTTTGGAAGTTCTAAACCTAAGTCTATGTAATGGCTGCAACTACTCCTATGGGAGATTGAAGAATATTCCTACTCATGGGCAGATTAATGGCTACTCCTACTCCTATGTAGAGTAAGGCTATGCTACTCCTAGATAGTAAGAGTGCTGGTTATGTTACTTCTAGGTAGAAGAAGAAGTGCTATACTACACCTAGGTAGAAGAAACAGTAAGAGAAAGAGATTTCATTGATGGGTTGTGTTCGTCTTCGTCTTATAATCATCTTCTTCTTTAAGACATTTATACAACTGCTCTAAAGCAACTTCCCACAATCCCATGATCTCTGACGGTTGTCCCCCCATGTTACCTCCCATGATCTCTTATGATTGCCCCATGATCTCCGGCGGTTGTCATCCATGATCAGCGGTGGTTGAGTCCCACTATGTCCCAAATTTGACCCACATTTTGACCATCAAAATATGCCAATTTTTGTCGGTAACACAATGCCCCCCTTTTTTCCGTGGGAGTTGAAAACTCGCATGGAAAAAATAATGTCATCAAGTTCAGGGTCATGTGATGATAAGTCTTTGACAGAAGAGTGGTAGAGGGTTATGGTGTATGTGATCGAGGTAGTGGTTCAGAGGGTTTGATGACGAGGTCGAGCTAAGGCTCGGAGGCCTCGATGGCACGATCGGGTGGAGGTCTTTGGAGCTGTATTTTTGGTGAAAAGATCGACGTTGATCGTGGGCCACTCGGTTGGTGTTGTATTAATGAGGACCAGTTGTCTTTCAAGGACGCGTTGCAATCAATAACTCCACCTCTGCACTCAAAGAGCCAAACTTTGCCAGCTTTCGCTGTTCGGAGCCATGACTTGTACTTGACCTACTTAACCCACTGTGAATCAATTTTCATATTTGGTTGGGCTTGGTTTGGTCGAGCAAGATGCGTGGCCTGGATGCATCGTCTTGACTTGTATCCACCATCTCCTCTCCTGCTTACGCCATCGCCGGTCCAACTCCCAAGGCCACCATCGGAGCAGGTGCTTCTCGGGCGATCTCCTTGTATCTCGTCGGAGAGGCTCTGGCGATCTCCTGTGAAGTGGCGTCGAGTAGATCAGCATCACCTTGGATCTCATTGAATGGGGCTCAGGCAATCTCCTGTGAAGCGGCGCCTAGTAGATCGGCATCGTCGAGGAGGTATGGAGGGACTCTTCGCTTCAGATCTTGTCAGCTGGGGTTTGGGTGATATGTGAAGTGATGCTATGTTTGCTTGGGGACAGAGACTTGGAGGTCGCGGGGAGGGTGATGGAGAAGACATCGAAGCCGATTGGAGTAATACGGCGGTGCTGAAAACTATGGGTTTTTCGAGCTCTGTTCCGTCGTCGTTGGTCAAAGCATCTACACATTCGCGAGCTCTACTTCATCCCGGCGCCGACATCCATAAGATCGAGCTCGAGTCTCCTCGATTTCATCCGTGACTCGGCGTCGCCGTCTTCCGGCTTCATCCGAAGGCGATCATGTATGAGGCCGTGAGCTCGTCCCGACTTCATCCCGGCGTCGATATCCTTGAGATCAAGCTCGAGCTCCCCCTCGACTTCATCCCGGTGTCGACGTCCTTGAGCTTGAGCTCCCTCTACCTCATCTCGACGCTGACATCCTCAAGATCGGGTTCGAGCTCCCTCGATCTCATCCCGGCACCGACGTCCTCAAGATCGAGCTCGAGCTCCCTCAACTTCATCTTTACGTCGACATCCTCGAGCTTGAGCTCCCTCGACATCATCCCTATGAGACTCGGGGTACCTGGGTGTCGGTGTTCGCCTGGAGGGCATATGGCCGAACCAGGTAATCGAGTAAGCAACCCCATGTAGATAATAAGTATATTACTAACCCTTATAAGACACAACGTGTTTTAAAGCTGTGATGACAGTGATCCGGTAGAAAACTCCAAGGTTAAGTGTGCTTGCCTTGGAGCGGTCCCGGGATGGGTGACCCATTGGGAAGATTTCTTAGATTTTTGCGATGAGCCAAAAGCGGACAATATTGTGTTGGGTGGGGCCCTCGGGTGAATCCTGGACGGAGCCAGCAGGCCCTGGGTGGCCCCGGACGGCGGGGGTCGTTACAATTCCGGCATTGACATCCTCGAGCTTGAGCTCCCTCGACATCATCCCGGCGTCGACATGAAAGTCCAAGAGGTGGTGATCTATTGGACTTTTAATGGAAAGTTTATTAAGGAAAACCCAGGGAGGAGAAGTCTAAGAACTTGTATGCTTGTAAATGAAATGAAAAGCAATTAAACAAGAGAATGAAGGATAAGATGAGAGTAGAAGAGATTGCACCAGATTTTTATAGTGGTTCGGCAAAACTTGCCTACGTCCACTTCACTCAAGGGCTTTCTTGAGGTTTCACTACTTGTAAGACCTCTTACAAGCTTCTGACCAAGCTAACGGGTGCTTGGCAACCTATCCACCAAGTTTACGGGTGTTTGGTAACCTCACAATCTCTCCTAACAACTGTTGGATATCTCTCTCAAAGTCTACTTCACACTTGAAGTAGTTTTACAAAAGTTAAGCTCTCTAACAAGTGGAAAATACAAGATAAACTTGCTAAAATGAATACCAATAATCCCCTTGGTCACTTCTCAAGTTGGCTGCATCTTCCCTCTCATAGCTGAGCTTTTTTGCCTCCAAAAAAGCTCCCCAACGGCTCTTTGCTTTTCTCCAACGGCTCTTTAACAGCTATATTTCTAACTGGTGGTCGACTGTCGTATCGTCCTCCACATTGTCCGCCACATCGTCCGTCGCGTTCTTCTTGAGCCGCGCCGATCCATGCATCGACCTTCAAGATTCACGGTCGACTATCACATCGACCATGAGCCTCTGTGAGGAAATGGGCTTCTGAGGGTCGATACCAAGTTCGACCGGCGCTTCACCAAGTCTATTCACATAGGCCGCAGTCGACCGTCCCATCGACCACGGGTACTAAAACATCTAAATATGATTTTTAGCACCTTCCAAATCAAGGGATATAAATATTAAAACAATGTATTATCATCATAATACACATATTGACATCATCAACACAATATTAGAACTAGCACGACATCCTCAAGATTGGGCTCGAGTTCCCTCGATCTCATCCCGGTGTCGACATCCTCAAGATCGAGCTCGAGGATTGATGAGTGCATGAAATTGCACTCTGAACATGACTAAGAGAAGTTTATTTGTTGAGTTTTCATAATTTATATAGATGATTTCGTCCGTATATGTTGCTTCACAGAGTTATTTGTATTATGCAGGAAATTGAAGCAAAGATAGGACTTTAACGTCAAAACTGTACCTTCTAAGAATGAACCAGATTATGTGCCATACATGGCTAGAAAGCTCTGGAAGTCTAGTTTCCGAGAGTTTTTATGGTTCGTGATTTGGAGTTTCCTACATGAAGATATGTCATTTTTAGTACGAGAGGTGCAGGAGCAAGCAGCTACAGAAGAAGCAGATCGATCTGATCCCAAAGAAGATCGATCTATTGTTGTGCTTAGAAACTGATAGAAAGTTGATAGAGAGCTAGTTTCAATAAGATCGATCCTTTTCCCTTGGAAGATCGATCTTAGTCGGGGCGACCCAGATTACGAAAAATGAGGAAAAATACAGTTTCGTCGACTGGTAGGAAAATATTCGGCAAATATTCCTTGGAAGTGCAAATATTCTGCAATTTGAATATATAATAGAAGGCTCAGAGATCTACAACTTTTCTGTTGGATATTGTGTGAGATTCTGGATGGTGTGATAGCAGATTGGAAGAATAGATGAAGTTAGACAAGCTGGAAAACTGTTCTGTCAAAACTGAGAAGAATATTCGTCAAATATTCCATATAACTCAGAATATTATGAAATTTTTGGAATATGGTAGAAGAGTTGAGAAAGTTTCCAAATTCTGGCTGGATTGGACCCAATTCTGATCGGCATAGGGCTGCTAGGATTAATTCAAGAAATCTGAGTTGCACCATAAGTCAAACTCAACTAAAACCCTAATTTCGGGAGTTCCCCTATATATATGCTTATTTAATCTGAAATTTGGCTGGTTCCAAGGGGGTTTTTCTACAAAGATTTGGAGGGGAGAAAAGCTAGAAAGAAGATGAAGGAATCTCCATCCATGGTCGAGTAAGCCGCGGGCATGGCGGACGGATGATCTAGCGAGGATTAGGGTTTTTTCTTCATCATAGTTCATAGTTTTAATCTTTATTATTTAAACTCTATTTATATATTGGATCTTTACAGATTGCTTTGTGGTTAAACATTATCATAAACCCAGTCATGCTTCTTTTATGATATTGTGATCCCATAGTTATCTCTTTTGATTCTCCTACTGAGTCTCGCGAGACCTTTGCTATGCATTGCCCGTAGTGACAGCTGGTATTGTGTATTCTTAGGGATATGGTAAGACAAGCTTGGGGCTCTATCCCGAGGAATCTTTGCTATGCGTTGCCTGTAGTGACAGCCGGTATCGTGTGTTCTTAGGATCTGGTAGGACGGAGTTAGGGTTACAACGAGAAGAACCAAACATAGAAAGAGACATTTATTTTTTATCATATTCATAATTCTATATCTTCCGGTTAAGGTGATTGAGATGTGAATTCCTTAACCGAGTATTATATGAACCGTTGGCAGAAGAAGAATCTAAATATGAGTGAAGTGATATCTCTAGTTGATCTTACATTATCATTAAATCCTTTGATCTAATTTAGTTAATTCTTAAGTTCTCGTATGTCTTTAATTCATTATTATATGCGTTTTGGATGTTTTTAGCTTGTGTCTCTGTGGGTTCGACCTCTCTTATGCTGTACTGCACCGCGACCACTGTGCGTGACACATTTGAGCGATATAAAAAATTGGCGACGTTGCCGGGGAGACGGTTCAGAAAAGCGCCAGAATCATCAGATTATGATGATTGAAGACATCGAAGGCGGTAACTTTGTTCCCTTTTCTTTGGATTTTTATTTCTTTTTCCTTAGTTTTCTTTATTTTCTTTTTAGTTTTATTTTGATTTTTAGTTTTATTTTTATTTGCTGAAAAATAAAACTGACAAAAAAAGAGGATGGAAAATGAATTATATCAAGACTATTTGAGGTCATGTTCTATGAAGTCGAGAGATGGAATGTCTCAAACAACAGTTCGTAAGAAAAGTATATACGAATTGAGGGAGGAGGATAGAATAAGTCATGTTTCTGTCAATGAGTATCTTCCTAATTATAAGATTAACGCATTGAAAAAAAAGATTTCATCCTTTGCACAAAAGGATAATGAGAAATTACGTGATGCATGGCAGCGATTTAAAAGTTTAATAGCTTCATGCCCTCACCATGATTATGCTAGTTAGCGTTTAGTTAGCTATTTTTATTATGGATTAACTGAGCATGAACGTCAAATTCTTGAAATAAGATACAAGGGTGAGTTTTTGCATATTGATCATGATGAAGCTATGAAGCACTTGAATGAGCTTGTTGGGATGACTCATACACAGACGGTTTCGAGGCGCTGGGATGATTATCATGGTCATATCGATGCCAAATTCTACAAGCATCCCAATGTCGCCTTAACGTCCAACAGCTATCGGCAACACAATGAGACTTTCTACTCTTATCCTAGTGCTAAAGATGATTATGTGCATGATACTTATGTTGCTACTTCCCATGATGTGCATGTTGATGAGCCTAACACGTATGATGCATGTGTCGTTGACATTAGTGCTTGTGATGCTTACATTTATGATTTTAATGCTTATGGTGCACATGCCCATGATGTTCATGTTGATGATGCATATGCTCATGACTGTAATGCTAGTGTGCATGTTCAAAATTCTAGTCCTATTGATGCACAAGCTATTGATTCTAATGTGTGTGATGCATATGCACATGATTTTAGTGTTCATACGCATGTTCATGATACTAACATTCACTATGCATATGCTCATGATTCCAATGTTAGTAATGCACATGTTCATGTCTTTGATGCTGGCGATGCATATGTTTCTCCTCAACTTTCTGTGGCAGAGATTTTGGACTTACTTAAGGAGGCTAAAACCAAGCTTAATTTTGACTCTTTCATTCTGCAGTTACTTATGAAGGACGAGGAGAAAGCACGCCAACTATGCGAGGTAATCACATCTTTTAGTGTGCACGAACTCGAATGGACACATCAATTGGAAGAAGGCGAAGTACTCCTGTACGGGCCGGTTAGCAATGAGGAAAATTCGGACGACTACCAAGACCACCACGACCATGTATTCGTTGAACCTCCATCGGCTGAACTTCAAGTCATTGCTTCTAAGCCACGAGGTATATTTCATGTGTTTATTTCATCTCCTTGGATAGTTAGGAAGACCATGACCTTGATAGATACTTTTAGACTTCGACGGATTTATTTCAGATTTTGTGATCTTAGCATCCTTGACCACGAGCATGATGACATTATTGATAGGTCATTGGATGAGTCACTGACACTTGAGCACAATGATGACACATATTTTAGCTAAATTTCACATTTGGTAGCTGTAAAATATGGTAATTACAAATTTAGTACCATAACTTGTGATAATTACAAATTTGATATCTCAAGTATCAATACCGTAACAATTTAGTCGGCAGCTCGAACGGCGTTAAAATGTTGACGGAAAGCTGGTCACGTGACTTGCACGTGACCAGTGTTAGTTAACCTCAAACCATCTCTTTCACTGGGGTTAGGGTTTTTACGAGGGCTTTCACCGTCTTTTTCACCGGGAGACCACCGTGGACCACCTGACCTTACCTGGATTTTCCGCCGCCGACGAGATTTAACTCACCGTCTCTTTCACCGGGTGACTGTGGTGGCGCTGCTGGTCACGGTGGCCGTGGCTTACATGGTCTGGTTCGCCAGGATGGCGGCTGGCATGCGAGGTGGCCCTCGTGTTTCGCCACTGGTTGGGAGTCTGTCGGGGCTGATCAAGAATGCTGAGCGGATGCACGAGTGGATCGCCGAGAACCTTCGGGCATCCGGTGGCACGTACCAGACCTGCATCTGCGTCGTGCCGGAGCTAGCACGCCGGCAGGGGATGGTCACCTGCGACCCCTGGAACCTGGAGCACGTGCTGAAGACGAGGTTCGACAACTACCCCAAGGGGCCCACGTGGCACACGGTATTCAAGGACCTCCTCGGCGACGGGATCTTTAACTCCGACGGGGACACGTGGCTGCTCCAGAGGAAGACGGCGACGCTTGAGTTCACGACGAGGACGCTCCGCCAGGCGATGTCGAGGTGGGTGTCGAGGGCGATACAGCTGCGGCTGCTGCCCATACTCCGCGTTGCGACAGACAACACCGGCGGGATGAGAGCGTCGACATGCAGGATCTGCTGCTAAGGCTGGCGTTTGGGAAGGACCCGGAGACGCTGGCGCCGGGGCTGCCGGACAACACGTTCGCCGCCGAGGTGAGCCTGAACCGGGTTATCCTGCCGGAGGTGGTGTGGCGGTTCAAGAAGTGGCTCCAGCTAGGGATGGAGGTGACGCTGAACCGGAGTGTGGAGCACGTCGACAAGTACCTCCCCGCCGTCATGAAAGCCCGGAAGCTCGAGCTCCACGCCGCCGACCATGACGACCTCCTGTCGAGGTTCATGAAGAAGGGCGACTACTCCAATGATTTCCTCCAGCAAGACGTGCTCAACTTCATCCTCGCCGGCCGGGACACCTACTCCGTCACGCTCAGCTGGTTCTTCTGGCTCGTCTCGCGCCACCCCGAGGTCGAGGGGAAGATAGTCCTGGAGGCTTGCGCGGTTCGCGCCGCACAACTAGTTCAAGTTCGTCAGGTTCAATGGCGGCCCGAGGATCTGCCTAGGCAAGGACCTCGCCTACCTCCAGATGAAGTCGATCACAGTGGCAGTGCTCCTCCGGCACCGCCTCAAGTATCTTTCCTGTTAGTTGAGGAGGAGGACGGAAAGCCTAGTAAAACCGCCTTCGTGACGTGGGAACCGGCCAATACCGCTCACGTGATTTCACGTGAGCGGAATACCGTCAATTGCTGAGAACGGCAGCTGACGGTAGGTACTAATGTGATAAGTTAAGATACTTGAGGTACCAAATTTGTAATTATCAAAAATTCAGGTACTAAATTTGTAATTAGCATATTTTACAGGTACCAAATGTGAAATTTAGCCTTCTATTTAAGAGATCCAGCTATCTTGTTTATTAGTGTTAGAATGCAAAAGCTAGTTCTCCCACTTGTAATGTGCCAGTTGGATTCACATGGTGAATTACCCTTGGTGATACTACTAAGGTTAACCCTTCAGGTCATCGCACTTTCTGATTTTGCATATCATCGTGCTAGGGCACGGCCGCCAAGGGCGAGGTTAAAAATCTCTGTCTTGTATATAGTAGTTTAGTTTCCTCGATTTGCTTTCTTGAATGCTTGAGAATGCTGGAGTTATTTTTATGTTGTGTGCTTGCATGTTTTCTTTTGTTTTCGGTTTGTTTTGCTTTTGTTTTTAGGTGATCGAGCAGTCCATGCTTTCCGTTGGAGATTTTGGCCGGCCATCAATAGGATGGAGATTTCAACCACCATGAGGAGCCTTGAGGAGATATTCGCTTATTCTATCAAGTGGCCTCGCTCCAATATCGATTTATAATTCTTATCTATTCTATTTAAAATTGAAACCCACACCCTATTTTATTCTATTGCCATACCTAGCACACATTGAGGACAATGTGAATTTCAAGTTGGGGAGTGTAGGCACACATGATCTCATGCATTCTACTTTGTGGGTTTAATAGTTTTGAATTGAGCATGTTACTAGAAATTGTACATGAGCTGAAATTTTTATGCTTATTATACATGTTGCTTTCATATGGATTGGCCTATACATTGATTGCATGCGTGATAACCTGAAGGTAGAACATCATGTGATTCACACACGAACACATTATGTGTAGTGGCAATTATACTCACTAGAGGAATGAGCATGCTATTGTCAATGTAGATTATGATTTCAGCATTAGCTAGTGTTGAGTATTGCATGCAGAAAAAAAAAAAAGTTCTGGAGCTTGATCAAGCTGTGCCTAAACGACTATTAAGTGATCTACTGAGTAACCGGGTGTTCTTGCCTCAGGAAGTGAAGAGCTCGCGTAAAAAGGTAGAACCACTTATAGCTATAAAAAAACTATTAAGTGTTTTGCTAAGTAACCGGGTCTCTGCGCCGCAAGAAGCGGAGAGTGCTTGAGTAAAAAGGCAAAGTGTCTGATAGTTGAAAAAAAAAAACAGAAAGAGCATGATGTACTTAAAAGTGCGAGGGTTGGATGATTGATCAGGAAGATAGTAGTGTGTTTGGACTAATGGTGGGTAGAAGTTGCTTATGTACGTAACATTTATTTGTCACGTCACATGTGTTCGTCTGGATCGTATTAGCATGTTTGAAGTGTAGAAGTTAATTTCAAATGTTGGTAGTATGTGTATGAGCATAAGAAATTTTCATGCTCTGTACTATACATAACACTATTGACCTGATAAGGTAGAATTTTTGTCATGCATGTCTACAGCCTTACACCGTTGGTGTGCTTAATTATATCTTATGCGTTTTGAATTGCTAGAGACTAGCAATAAGCTGGTTGGGGGGTGTGATGAGTGCAATTTGCTGAGTTTTCATAATTTATATAGATGATTTCGTCCGTATATGTTGCTTCACAGAGTTATTTGTATTATGCAGGAAATTGAAGCAAAGATATGACTTTAACGTCAAAACTGTACCTTCTAAGAATGAACCAGATTATGTGCCATACATGGCTAGAAAGCTCTGGAAGTCTAGTTTCCGAGAGTGTTTACGGTTCGTGATTTGGAGTTTCCTACATGAAGATATGTCATTTTTAGTACGAGAGGTGCAGGAGCAAGCAGCTACGGAAGAAGCAGATCGATCTGATCCCAAAGAAGATCGATCTATTGTTGTGCTTAGACACTGACAGAAAGTTGATAGAGAGTTAGTTTCAATAAGATCGATCCTTTGCCCTTGGAAGATCGATCTTAGTCGGGGCGACCCAGATTACGAAAAATGAGGAAAAATACAGTTTCGTTGACTGGTAGGAAAATATTCGGCAAATATTCCTTGGAAGTGCAAATATTCTGCAATTTAAATACATAATAGAAGGCTCAGAGATTTACAACTTTTCTGTTGGATATTGTGTGAGATTCTGGATGGTGTGATAGAAGATTGGAAGAATAGATGAAGTTAGACAAGCTGGAAAACTGTTCTGTCGAAGCTGAGAAGAATATTCGTCAAATATTCCATATAACTCAAAATATTATGAAATCTTCGGGATATGGTAGAAGACTTCCTAATATACAACTTTCTCGTTGAAAAAGTTTCCAAATTCCGGCTGAATTGGACCCACCTGCGACCGGCATAGGTCTGCTAGGATTAATTCAAGAAATCCGAGTTGCACCATAAGTCCAACTCAACTAAATTCCTAATTTCGGGAGTTCCCCTATATATATGCTTATTTAATCTAAAATTTGGCTGGTTCCAGGGGGGTTTTTCTACAGAGCTTTGGAGGGGAGAAAAGCTAGAAAGAAGATAAAGGAATCTCCATCCATGGCCGAGTAAGCCGCGGGCATGGCGGACGGATGATCTTGCGAGGATTAAGGTTTCTTCTTCATCATGGTTCATAGTTTTAATCTTTATTGTTTAAACTCTATTTATGTATTGGATCTTTACAGATTACTTTGTGGTTAAACATTATTATAAATCTTGATATCTCTAGTTGATCTTACATTATAATTAAATCCTTTGATCTAATTTAGTTAATTCTTAAGTTCTCGTCTGTCTTCAATTCATTGTTATTTGCATTTTGGATGTTTTCTGCTTGTCTCTCTGTGGGTTCGACCTCTCTTATGCTGTACTGCATCGCGACCACTGTGCGTGACACATTTGAGCGATATCAAGGATCCTCAAGATCGCTGTTGATCTGGGGCAGAGAATGACGGTCGGCACGACTTAGGAACCCGAGAGACTCCATCCATGGCGACGAGGAGATGTTAGCTGCTTACTTCGCCGGTATACCCATCGTCATCGAAGTATTGAGGGGTACCGTTTCGCCCAGATCTCACGGGGCAGTGATCAATCGTCCGTGAACGGACATTGTAGTTGATAGAGGTACCGTCGGCGTCGCTCTGTTTTGTTTGCCGATGGAAACCTGGATGTCGGCGAGGAGGGCGATGGGGGTCTGCTCTGTTCTGTTCTGTTTTAGAGGAAGGCTATGTTTTGTTTGTCTCCATGAGAGTGTATTTTCGAAGCTTTGAGATGTTTAATCCCATGCGACTCAGCGCGGATGTCCCCCGGCCTTATTCAAAGGCGATCGTGATGTTCGTTCGAAGCTTCGAGATGGCTTATCCCATGCAATTCAGCGCAGAACGATGAACAAACCCACCCGGTCGGTTCGAGCCAATTGTTTTTAATGACCAACTTGCATGATACGTTCATGCATGCTACGTAGCATGTTCGAAAACCGTTCGTGTGCCACTTCCTCGGGACGGAGGCTTCGAAGTGCTCGTCGGTCATGATCGAGGGGTTCGACATACGTGATCGGAGGATCGAGGAGCTCGACGTACGTGATGGAGATGGAGGCTCGAGAGCTCAATGACGTGATCGAGTCGAGGCCTTCGAGTCTGCTTATCATTTGATGCCTCAACAGAGCATGATCAAGAACACACCATGTGAGGACACGTACCTCGAACCCGGTCCGACCGTGTTAGGTCGAGGGTCTGGTTTTGTGGTTTGGCTCGGTTGGCCTTGGGACGCGATCAGTTGATCGCATCGCTGTTTTTGACCCCAAGGGCAATTTGGCAAAATTTCTCCCTAGCGGTCGGTTTCACACCCGCGTTACACACACTGCCTTGGATTTATGTATGTGATTGATTAGGACCTTATATACGCTTCGGATCGGAAGATCGGAGCTCGATAGGGAGAGATCGAATTGGACGGCTGTGATTGTTTCCAGCTTTCTATAAATAACACTTTCTTTTCTCTCTCGTCTCTTTCTTTTCTCTTCTCTCCTCTCTCTCTTCTCGTGGGCTGCACGTCTATACATGTAAGTGTTTCTACCCATTTCTGGTGAAATGGTAACCCTAGGCTCACTTTTTCATGTTTTCTGGCTGTTGTGTCTATTGGAATGCATGCTTTTATTTTTTGGTATTCTATTTCCTTGCCATGTTTAGAAACTAGCTATGGTTTCATTTCTGTATTCTTTTGGACGGATTCCGTAATTTGTCGATTTTTCGACTGTGTCGGACTCAGATATGATATTTCACGTTCTGAGTTTGGTTTTTATTCCATGAATGAATTCCCTACCATCAAATAGATCTTCCTGCAAAGTTTGAATGGATTCCATCGTAGTTTGATAGATCAAATCCAACAAATTCAGTTTTTCATCGATTTCGTCGGCTTACGGGCAATTTGATTTAATTCGGAGGATTTAATCATCCAAAGTTGGATTTTTTAGTGTCATTAGATTCCCCACATCCAACTGCACATGTCTACCAAGTTTGGTTTGATTTCGATACGTTTTGATAGATCAAATCCAAGAAATTGGATATCATGCACTATAAATCTTTCCTACCGACATATGAAGGATCGATCTTCTTCGATCTTTCGTTTGTTAGTGTTCTGCTCCATCTGAAGAAGATCGATCGTCTTGTCCCAAGAAGATCGATCCTCTTCTTGATAGGGAGTGTGTTTGAGGAAGAACACCATCTTAAGGAAGATCGATCTTCAGATCTTCTTGTGAAAGAAGATCGATCTCTCCTTCCCAGGCAGGGAATACCCTTAAGGAAGATAGATCTTCCTTTGGAGTGAAGATCGATCATTTCTCCTTCACAGTAAGCAGCCATGTAAATGATCGATCATCTTGGGTACGATGATCGATCTTTTATATGCTGATTTGTTATAATTGATCTGAATTTGGTGTTTTCGGTTTCTTTTCAACCCGAATTTCTCGGGTGGCTTTCCTGATGATAGGTAAGGATTATTATAATATTTTAGTCAGGATTTTGACAGGTTTATCTCCGTATTACGCCGTAAATTGTATTTCAAATTGGTTTATTGATTTCTACTGATTTTCAAGTAGTTTCTCGATGAGCATGCTATATCTATATATATGTAGTTTGTGATATCGCTTAGTGGGTAACTGAGGGAGTGACGACCCCGGGAATGTTTAGTTTAAATGGGCCGAATGTGTGCCCCGCATGTTTAGAATAGTTTTATTGCTTTGATTAATAGCCCCACTGATTGTCGGCATGCGCCGGGGCCATAACCCGTGGTACTGGTAGATTATATATCTTGTGGTGTGGTTTGGCCAGGGTTATATCCCCTTGTAACAATTTCGATTGACGGCTATGAATGCCATTGTAATGCCGAAATTGGCTTTGTTGTTGCTGTTTAGTTGTTGGCCAGTTACCTGCGGGGTAGCTATGGAACCTTAGTCTGTCAGGTGCCAGAGAGCACTGAAGACTATTGTATATTTGTGTTATCGCTTTGCTTTAATCGTTGTATTGTTAGTGTAGCTTTCCGTATTTGAGACCTTGCTATGCTCACCTCTTGGCTATCTATAGACTATGCCCAGCCCTGTATAATTGATGTCAAATTGTTGCATGCTTATATCTCTTTATCTGTGCCTGAGCATTGCATGCATCATGTTCACATTAGAGCATAAGGCTAGGGTGTCGTGACCCGACCCGTGAAAGCCCAACCGGACCGGGCGACGCGAACCGGAACCTAACGAAATGCGGAAAATACTGGCGAGGCTTTCAGGAGGCAGTTGGCACACTCCTGACGTTCAGTACGGCGTTTCATCCGCAGACCGACGGACAGTTAGAGCGGATGATCCAGATCTTGGAGGACATGTTGAGAGCATGTGTCCTCGACGCCGGAGGCAGCTGCGAGGAGCACGATCCCTTGGTGGAGTTCGCCTACAACAACAGCTACCAGTCCAGTCTTGGAGTAGTACCTTTCGAGGCGTTGTACGGTAGGCCGTGTCGTTCTCCAGTGTGCTGGACAGAGGTTGGAGAGGCTTCACTCACCGGTCCAGACATCGTCAGGCGGTTGTCAGAGAGGCTAGTGCAGATCAGGCAGAGACTTCTGACGGCTCAGAGCCGGCAGAAGAGTTATGCAGTCGGCGACATGGTGTTCTTGCGAGCATCGCCGTACAGAGGGTCCGTTAGGTTTGGCAGAGGTGGCAGTTGGCGCCGAGGTTCGTCGGGCCGTTTGAGATCCTAGAGAGGGTCAACGAGGTAGCTTACCACCTGGATCTTCCTCAGCACATGTCAGCTGTGCACCCGACTTTCCATGTGTCGATGCTGAGGAAGTATCACCCAGGCCCGTCTCATGTCATCAGGGTGGATGACATTGAGCTTAAGGCAGACGCAAGGTTTGTTGAGCAGCCGGTTCGGGTACTTGATCGGAGGGATCAGGTCTTGCGGGGCAAGACGATTCCCTTGGTTAAGGTACTGTGGAGGCAAAGAGGCACCGAGGAGATGACCTGGGAGCGCGAGGCGCGCATGCGGCAGGAGTTTCCGCAGCTGTTTTCTTCTTGAGGTACCTTTTATTCTGTCTTCTACTGTAGCTGTTTTGTTGTTTCCGAGCCCTACCTTTACCTAATCTCAGGACGAGATTTCCTTTAAAGGTATTAGGATGTGAGGACCTGTCCCTCTACCCCTGTGACTCGTTGTAGACCGCAAGGGCAATTTGGTAAATTGCGCCTTGTCGGTTTGTTTCACACCCGCATGTGCTCACACAGCCTCTGATTGATAATTGTGCTTGACTAGATCCGTTTAGGAGGTTTTTGACCTGTGGATCGATCCAAACTAGCGTTGGATTGATCCAGCCAGATCTTGGATCAATCCCTCTTGGCCTTGGATCGATCCAAGCACTGTAGCAGGTCGGTGTCTTTCTTCCTTGAGAGGACGGCCGCCGTGGCCGTCGCTCTCCGCTGTCAGAGGAGAGAAGACTTTCTCTCCTCTGCTCCCCCTTTTCCCCTCCTTCCCGGCTTTCCCCTTCCTTTCTTCCTCTTCTCCTTCTCCTTCTTCTTCCTTCTTCTTTCTTCTTCCCGCAAGCTCTGCTTGCTCTGTTTTTCCCGGCAGCCCCTTCTTCTTCGTGCTCCCTCCTCCGGCCACCGTTTTGGGCGTTTCATAGCTCATTGGATCCATGGCGGTGTGAGGAAGATCCTTGGTGTGGTTTGAAGCTGGGTTGGTGACTGGTTTGCGGGGAATCAGCCGAGGTTTAGCGTTTCCGGTAGGTTTCTACCTACTTGAGTTAGTTTAGTGGGTTTCTTTGAATCTAGCCGTTAGTTCTTGTTGTTTTTTGTGTGGTTGGATTCCTCTGGCTTAGAATAATTTCTGGTTTAAGTTTCATAAGTTTTGATTGAGATTTTAGTATGATTTATGCATGTTTAATCTCGAATTTTCCGGTTTCTGCTGTTCTTGAAGAACAGCCGGTTTACGACAAGTTTTCCGATCAGTACATGCATGTTCTTGGGTTGTGATGAACATAAGAGTTGTAGATCTTTGAATCTACTCTCAAACTCAACTGATTTCATAATTTTCTTATTTTCTACGATTTGTTATGAATTTTGTACGGGTGGGCTACGTTGTAGCAAGAAATGGTAAGTTAGTTTGATTAGCGGTTTTGATTAGTGTTTTCTCGTTAATCTAGCCGTTGGATGTTTATGAATTTTGGATATGATGATCCTGGCATATTGATCTACTGATTTATGAGTTGGATATCGAATCCAATGTCGTTTGAATGTCATATCGACGGGGTCAATTAGCCTCTAGTAGAGAATTTTTTGGTGATTTTAATAATATTATATATTCGAAACATATAATATTATATTTTACTGTTAATCAGTGTTTTTGGGGTTGCTTCTCATTGTAGGAGTCCACGGTTGACGGTCGTGGTACTGTCGTAATGCCGGGACCCGCTACGGATCGGCTGGCAGCGGTTGGTAGTACCGCTGCAGTGATCCAATTGGATTTGTATGCTAGTTGTATCATACTGTTGCATGCCTATCTCTTAGTTGTGTATGATCATAGCATGCATTGTTGTTTGTGCATTAGTTGCATGGTTAGGGCGTGGATGATCCGTGGGTCACTGTCCTGAGGCTGGAAGCTCGGATTTAGCCCTAGGACCGGGGTTGGGTAGTTTGCACCCGGTGACACGCCTTGAAAAGTGTCGTTACCTTAACAAGAACGCCAAAATTACAAATTTGTAATCCGAATCACTAATTAACTACTTTATGGGTAGATAGCAACGAGTCCGAGTCGAATCCACAGGGAAAAAAAGTGTTAAGTATAATTACCTCGTATAGTTCTAAATCAAAAGATTGATAAAGAGAATGATTTTTGGTTTTAAAACTACTCTTAACTAATATTAAACTAAACTGAATAATAATAGGATAAACGGCCAAGAGATTTCTAATCTGTAATAAAGAACTAACTAGGTCTTTCTAGGATAAAAGCAATTCAAAAGTTGTTAATGGTTTTAACTAGTCGATAGGTGAATGGCTAGAACCCCTACCGCTCAACAAAGATTCGTAAGAAGTCTTCATCGGAGCGAAGATCAAATCAGCGGATAATTGGTATGAGAATAATCAAAGTGGTTCTAGCACTTTGAGATCGCCTGATCAATAAAGATAAAGAACGAATTGTAGGTTATAATCATAGGTATTAATGGTTCTAGCATTAAGGTAGTG
Organism: Narthecium ossifragum; assembly: GCA_963920575.1. Taxonomy (NCBI): domain Eukaryota; kingdom Viridiplantae; phylum Streptophyta; class Magnoliopsida; order Dioscoreales; family Nartheciaceae; genus Narthecium; species Narthecium ossifragum. Next base: position 22,096,289 of record OY986965.1, read on the forward strand.
GTTCTAGCACTCCTACAATCATAATCTAGGGTTTAGAATCCAATCATAAGATCTAACATGGTTCTAGCATGAAAGCATCTTGGAAAAGTCCTAACCAGCGATCATAATCTCTGCGTAACTTTCACATCCGAACTCGAAATGAGATGATTCAAGATTCGGTGGAAAGCTAAGGAAGAGATCTACAACTTTTGTGTTTTGAGTTTTCAAAGATTCTGGCTGTATACCCACAGAAAAACCGAGGAAAGACAGGCCGAATTCTAGGGCACAAAGAACAAACAATTCATTCACCATAATAAATATTACCAATAGATATATAAAATCTGAAATCTATCCATTAAACCATCATAAAGTACATGCTCTAATACATAGGAAAAACCTAGATAAACTCTCTATTACATCATAGAAATCCCACGGCTAGAGATTAGTTACTCATCTTAGGAAGGAGATCCGTCGATGAAGGTTGTCGCCGCGCTCCACCCATGGATCTTTCATCAAAGATCTAACCTAATTTGTGGAAAAGAAACTAAGAAAAACCCTAAGATATGAAGAAAATTCTGCCATGGAAGGCTGCCAAAACGCCCCCAAAGAAGGCTATTTATAGCCTAAGACAAACCCTAACTCGGATTAGTCAGTTTCCTTTTATTTTCTCCACAGCGCCAAAGGGATCGATCCCCTTTGGAAAGCGGATCGATCTCCTTCTTCCGAAGCTTCTTTCATGCGCCTTTGTACTAAAAATAGCATATCTTCCTCTAGGAAACTCCAAATCACGAATCGTAAAATGTTCTAGAATCTAGACATCAAGAGCTTTCCAACCATGTATAGCATATCATCTGGTTCGTTCTGAGAAGGTACAGTTTTGATGTCGAAGATGACCCATCTTTGCTCCTTTGCTCATTTGCTCCTAGTGAGTTCTTTATTTGTTCGTTTTAGCACCAAACGTGATCTAATCTTCGCTGATGGTCCTTAAGCCTGAAATGGGGGAAAAAATCAAAATAGCATTGCTCGAAGACTAACAAGACCGAGTTAAAAGGGTAATTTGTGCACTTTTCACGCGTTATCACCCGGTTCGAATTGTGGTGTCCAGTCGACTTGATAATAGGCTTAGAGGACTGGTAGACTTGTTGCTTGATGATTGTAGAGGTCGTGTCGGGCTCGAGTCGGATCTTGAGGTGTAGTCGGTGTCCACCGTGACGACTCTTGAGTAGAGGGGTTGCCTACTCAGCGATGCCTTTTCCCGCCAAAAAGTGTCATGTGTCATGTTGTGAGTCTGCAGTGTCGTGGCCTGCATTCTTGGACATCCGGTGGGGTTATGAGACCCCTGTATACACCCAGGTCTTAATTGAGGGTGACACTATTGCGTTTCCCTCTTTCTTCTGTGTGTCGTAGTGTAGAACCCTATTGAGCTTTATGCTCACTCCTACCCGGGTTGCGTTTTGCAGGTGCAGGCGTTAGCTCCTCTTCGGTGGCCCCTACCGGGCAGTTGGTCGGCGGTATGGCGGCGCCAGGTGGAGTTTGAGAGGTGGCGATCTTTTACAGCTTTACCCTTTTGTTAGTTAGTCTCCTATGGGAGCGCTATATGTTGTATTTGGATCTTCCCCTCTCTGAGGATATGTATATTAAATTCACTTGGGTTCTGTAATCTGTGGTTCGAGGTTTATTAAATTATTGTCTTTTAATTGAGGGTGCTTTTGGTGAATTGTTAGGGAGACCAATAGGTTAGAGGGAACCCTCGCCAGCATTTTTCACATTTCGTTAGGTTTCGGTTCGCGTCGCCCGGCCCGGTTGGGCTTTCGCGGGTCGGGTCACGACATAGGGTGCGGGTGAATAGGGTCTTCACCGATCCAAGGCTCTCGGGTAGCTCAGATCTACCTCTAGGACCGTTGCTGGGTAGCAAGGACTAGGGCGTGATTGTTATGCCAAATCTCTGTATTCTTGAGGATGGGTCTAGTTGGCTACTATCTGTTATTTGAGGTGTAGAGGTCGCATAGAGTCCTCGCCTCATGCTCAGTATTCGTGTTAAGCGAAGTTATGTGCTGCCCTGAGTCCTACCCCTTTGTTGTTCAGCGCTGGACGCTTGGTGGTTGAGATGGACGACTGTTGACAATTGAGGTCATAGAGTGCGCGCCCTGGGATAGGCGGTGGACGTAACGTGAGTTTTCTTTAGAGATGAGACAGAACTCAGGACTTTGTGGTTTCCCCTTTTTCCTGTGCGATGTAGAGTAGAGTAGAACCCTACTGAGCTTTGTTGCTCACTGCTACCCGGGCTATGTTTGTAGGTGCAGGCGTCAGCTCATCCTCGGTAGTTCCAGCTAGATCAGGCCTTGACAGCGCGTCAACTTCCGGAGGCGTTTGAGGTCTCAGAGGGACAGATGTACATTTTGGCAGCTTTTGTTTATAGTTACCTTTTGAGGATGATGTACTTGACGTTTAATATATGAAATACTGTTCCCTCTTTTGATTGAGTTTTATTCCGTAATGTAATATTTAATTTGACCTTTATGGCTTTGGAAGTCTTTAAGTTCAAATTAATTTCACTTTGTGTATTTGTAGGTTTCCCCTCATGCCCTCGATCGGATGGGTTTTCTGGGCCGGGGTGTGACACACCAAGCTACGGGATGGTGAGGCGTGATCTTGCTAGCTGCTGGAGTGGTGTGGTACGATGACCAAAGTTTGCCCCTCGGGTCGAACAGAAACTTCTCCGTGACCATTGGGTTAACCATTGGGACGATGCAAGTGCATTCATAGTTGACGTGGTCATTAGTGTTGTCGATATAGTTATCGTCCTCATCGATGCCGTCGTCCTCGTCGATGATGCCATTTTCGTCATCAAAGTTGTTGATGCCACCCTCGTCATTGTCGACGCCGCCACCGTTGTCATTGGTGACGACGTCTCCGACGTCATCGATGCCATAGTCCTCAATGCCATCGATGTATTCACCCTGGGTCTGCTGCCCCCCGAGTTCGAGCCGATTTTCCATCGGAAGCTTTGAATCTGCTTCCATGATGATGACTTGTCCAAGCTCAGAAATCAACCCCTACTTGTCTTTGTTGTGCTCTTTTAAGAGAGGCTCAACCACTATCTCATCTATAGACTATTGCAGCTCTTCTGGAACGAGTGACTCTATTTGGGTTATGGTCACTGCTTGAGAGAATTGGTCGGAGGGGTGTTTCTGTGTAGTCGTGACCTCTTGTACACCCTGAGCCACCAACTCTTGGTCGTCCGACTGGGCTGCTTGATATTGAGACTCGAGGGCGGTGGACACTCGGTCGAATTTCTCTGTGAGCGCCACAAGCAGCCCCTTGATTTCCCCCATGACCTTCCACAATTCATCATCGGCCCTTTGACTCTGCGGTTGCCACGAACTGTCGCCGGGCATGTCCAGGGTCAAGGGTGAACCCGCTGGGTTCTGGTGCTGTGGATCGTTTGGCTCATGTCGATCATGGGGATCGACGATTGTAGACTTAAGTGGCATTTTTGGGATCCCACTGTGGTTGCCAAAATGTGTACCCTGAAAAAAAAATAGGGGAACATAACAGGGTGCGCCCGGGATGGGCGCGTGGTCGCCAGGCACGTGAGGTGTGAAAATCGTAACACAGGGAGAAGATCAGAAGGATGATGGGTTCTGTCGTGCCTCAATTACAAGGACTTTTGGAAGTTTTAGATCTAAGTCTATGTAATAGCTGCAACTACTCCTACGGGGGGTTGAAGACTACTCCTACTCCTAGGCAGATTAATGGCTACTCCTACTCCTATGTAGATTAAGGCTATGCTACTCCTAGATAGTAAGAGTACTGGTTATGCTACTCCTAGGTAGAAGAAGAAGGGCTATGCTACTCCTAGGTAGAAGAAACAGTAGGCAAAATAAGAAGATTTCATTGATGAGTTGTGTTCATCTTCGTCTTACAATCATCTTCTTCCATAAGACATTTATACAACCGCTCTAAAGCAACTCCCCATGATCCCATGATCTCTGACAGTTGTCCCCCCATGTTGCCTCTCATGATCTCCTATGATTGCCCCATGATCTCTGGCGGTTGTCATCCATGATCAGCGGTGGTTGAGTCCCACTATGTCCCAATCTTGACCCACACTTTGACCATCAAAATATGCAAATTTTTGGCGATAACAGTGATTGAAGATCTAATTAATTTACAAGTTAATTGGAACTTGGAATTTACACTGGAAATTTTGAACCGTAACCACTAACACTAAGGCACTAACCCTACGTCCCTCTCTTTTTCATTAAAGTTTCACAACCACCCCAGAGCCTTCATCCTCAAATCAACTCAGAAAAGCTCAATTATGATTTAATCATTTGTTATGCTATTTTTTGTTGAATTTTGGATTAATAGATTGTACTTTAAAACTTTATATTTCTTCATGTGGCACAACTTAGATTTACGTACTTATGTTGTTTGAATTTTGGACTAATAGATTGTACTTTAAAACTTTATATTTATTCATGCGGTACTAATAACGGGTTAATGGGTTACATATACCTGTTTACCTGTTGACCCGTTAACTCGTGAACCTTTTGATAAATTAATAGGTTAACGGGCGGGTCACAAGGCCCTCAAAAATTAACGGGTCGGGTCCAAAGAGTTTATGCAATATCAAAGAAAATGGCTTGAGATCCAAAATTGGAAGTGACATCGTAGTGTGCAATGTTAGAATGGCAATTGTAGTAGATGAGAACTCCCATGGATGTCTCCACCATGGGATCACACAAACATTGTCTAAATTATTGTGCTCATCAAAAATGGGTAAAATCTCATTCAATCCTTTACAAGTATCCGAAGCCGGTAAAATATCAAGGCACATCTTATCATTATCATAGTTATGAGTAACCAATACATCATCGTGCATCAACATACTATTTTCAAGTAAAACTTCATCAAGATTTGGAGTATCCTCATATAAGACTTCATCAACCGGCAAATCGATATCATACAAATCCTCATTAAGATTAGGCATTCCTTCGTAAAAAGCTTCATTAACTGGCAAAGCAATATTATGATATAAAGGAGACATCAAATCATGCATGCATTCATCAATCAATGTATTATCTTGATCATGAAAAGTTAGAGGCTTCGTCTCATTTACAAAAACATCAAAGGCCGGTAAAAGATTATCTAAACTATTAACAACCGGTAAAGCCTCTTTACATACCACATTATTATATGCATTACTATCATTAGAAATATAGCCATAACAAACATTGTCATTAAAAGTAATAGGCATTAGCTCTTTCATACATCCATCAATATCATCATAATATGAATCAATCGAGGAAGCTAGTTGGCAAACTTTGATTTCTAAATTGGCTAATGATTGTGAGTGTGAATGTATAAGTTGGATTTGTTCTTCAAAAGTTTCAAATGCCTTAAATAATCTTTCTATCAAAACCGGATCTCTTTATGCTTGTGGTGGAGGGGAAAGGGGTGGCTCATACCAATGATAAGGTTGAGAAGGATGCGGCGGTGGAAACATAGGTGCATAATCATATGCCGGTGTGCTCATATAATAAGGTTGATCATTAGATGGGTAGTAACCTTGATATTTCCAATCAAAGTAAAATGAATTTTTAGCCATATATAACAATCAATGATCATGCCAAAAGATAAAGATACTTTACAATGGGCGGGTCCAAGAATGTGGCGTCCGCCGTCTTCGTAGATCGTTGATTCTTTTCACGACGACATCTCCTATCAATGCAAAGGTATAGCAATGTGAGCAAAAATCATTCTTTTTGGTATTTTCTTGATAGGAAAAGAAAAGAAAAACTAATCGTAGAGAGTTATATCAAGTAGGTAATTCAACTAATCTAATTCCCCGGCAATGACGCCATTTTTGACGCACCTTGAAATGTGTCATTATGTATATCAAAGGCGGACAAATTACTGAACTACTTATTACCTACAACGTAATTAATGGGAGTACGGGTCGAGTCCTCAAGGAATTGGATGGTCAAATTAACAAATGTAATATAATCTCTACAGTAGTTGGAAGCAATTGGATTGATTATTTGAGTTTTCTAACTAAAGTACTTTAAAAGCAATTAAGGCTAAGGTTTATCGAGGAAGAAGTCCTAGGGAATTCCAATCTGAATTAGGCTCTAAATATTTTCTCTATGAATCAAGATGAATGACACTCAAGGAGATGGTTTAAATTGAAGATCGACGAGCGTAGGATTAGTATCGCTCGCCGCTAATGAGATGTCGAGCTAGGATCATCTCATCGACGAATTACAAGGTTAAGATCCATAATCGAGGCTTTAATTCGATCATAGCTCAACAATCGCCAGGTTAAGGTCATATTGTTGGTAATTAACAAAGGCTTTGTATGAATAACCTATTGGGTTGAGATGGATTTAATAGCTCACTCCAACCCACCATCGAAGACATGAAATGTAAATAGGATAGTGATGACTTGGGGTGGTTCTAGCACCTCAAGATCCTATCCTAAGAACAAGGATTCCTCCAAGATAGATGGCCATGGTTCTAGCATGACCTAGTCTTTGAGGAATTAAGTCAACTACCTATCAAGCATACCATATCTATACAATCACATACAAGAAGAGGTAATCAAACCATTCAACAATGGATTTCATTAAAGAAATATGGAATTAAATGTGAATTCATATAAACACCATCTCAAAGAGTCATTACATCAAGAAACAAAAGAGAAATCTAAGAAAAACCCTAAGACATCAAGGAATTCCCAAGGAGAGAGGGTTTAGCTACTCATCTTAGGTAGGAGTTCCATGGAAGAGGAGGCTTAACCCATCTTCTCAATAAAAATCCACCCTTGGAGCTCTAAATCCTTAAGAATTAGAGAAATCTCAAGAGCTAAAAGAGGGGAGAAGGTTGAAGAAGAGCTGGAGAGAGGAGGGAAAAAGATCCAAAAATAAGAGCCAAAACCTTTATTTATAGGTCTTCGGTCGTGGACCATTAGATTAGATCTGAACCGTCTGTTTCTACCCGTCAGCCGGTCTTGGATCGATCCAAAATAAGTTTGGATCGATCCAAGATGTAAATAATTGAGTTTCTAACGGCTTGGATCGATCCACTGTGAGTTTGGATCGATCCAATGTGCAAAACTACAAAAGAGGCTCTGGAAGGGGTTTTGGATCGATCCAGAGTGAGTTGGATCGATCCGGAATAGGTCGGGATCGATCCAGACTTTTCTGGATCGATCCGGAATAGGTCGGGATCGATCCAGACTTTTCTAGATCGATCCAGAATAGGTTTGGATCGATCCAGATCTAGAACTTTTCTTGATCGATCCGAACTGGGTCTGGATCAATCCAAATATAGTAGATTTTGTGCAATTTATGTCTTTTAAGCCCGGAATCGATGCAACTCTCTTTGGAAACTCTTGTACCTGAAATGACATGAAAAATTATTAGAAATGCATTGCTTGAGAGCTAACAAAGCCAAGTTAAATAGGTGAATTATGCATATTTTGTGACTCATCAGGGGGCGCTAGAGGCTTAGAGAACTGGTTTGCAAGGAAGGCCGGCGCGAGGGAGGTCGAGGGTGGATGGGGCGAGGGAGGCCGGGGCGAGGCGTCGGCGGCGGTGGCGATGTGTAGGGCATGGGAGAGGGGCTTGGGTCGCGATCGAGTGGATAGAGGGGGGGGGGGGGGGGGGGTTAAGTCCCCTGAATAGATCATGACCAGCGCGAGGGAGGTCGAGGGTGGACAGGGCGAAGGAGGCTGGCGCAAGGGAGGCCGGGCCAGGCGAGGCGTCAGCGGCGGTGGCGACGTCTAGGGCACGGGAGAGACGGGCTCGGGTCGCGATCGAGTGGATAGGGGGGGGGGGGGGGGTTAAGTCTCCCGAAATACATCATAACCGTCCGATGGGATCGGATGGTCCATATACTGGTTCTCTCTACAAGAGTTAGAGAACCAGTTCCCTCTAGATAATCTCCCTATATATATATATATATATATGAGGAATGATCTATAGCAAACTGGTTCTTTATCTCTTAGATAGAGAACCAGCGTGTGGACCGTCCGATGGGATTGGACGGTCCACATCTGCTCAGCCTGCTTAAGCCCATAAACCCCCCCTCCCCCCCCCCCCTCCATCCACTGTGGACCAGTCTCTCCTGTGCCCTAGACGACGCCTCGCCCGTCCCGGCCTCCCTCGCCCGCTCCGGCCTCCCTCGTCACGGTCCCTCGCGCCGGCCTCCCTCGACCTCGCCCGTCCCCGTCCACCCTCGACCTCGCCCGTCCTGGCCTCCCTCGCCACGACCTCCCTACGGCCTCCCTCGACCTCGCCCATCCCCGTCCACCCGCAACCTCGCCCGTCCCGCCCTCCATCGCCCTGCCCCGGCCTACCTCGCCACGGCCTCCCTCGCGCCGGCCTCCCTCGACCTGGCCTGTCATGCCCAGCCCCAATTAAATCCATATTTAATCCCAAAAGTTTCTGAAAAATTCCAGCATGACCCTTGGGCACGGGCACTTGAGATTACTATTACAACCTGTCAATAGATAATTTATATACACATCCTAAGCATTTAATCACAATCTTTCTCTTTTTACAATCATTCACCACATCTAGGGGCACATACGCCAACATCAATTCAAATAATATACATGTACCTGCAATCAGTTTATCAGATTTCATGTAACTGAGTACATAGCCACCAAAATACATGATAATTCAGCCAAATCCTCAATATACAAATTTGTTTCATATCCAACATATACATGCATATCATATATAAGAGATAAACAAAATACAAAATGACTCCTCATCCCTGCACAGGACCTCCATGGGGTGCACTGGTCTCTGGCCTGCCCGTAGGTCCTCCTGCACAAAAACCTAACAAATGAGCTCTAAAACCCAGTAGGAGTCACCTGACACACTTTAGGACACTGGTGTACACCCACCTATTCTAGTATACTGCCCAAGTATGGTCTGGCTAGTATGGGTAAGTCTTAACGCACAGTCGCCGCGTCCGGCCGTCAATGCTCGCCCATACCCCTATAGACTTTATACCCAGCCCTAGTATACTAGTATAGGTACAACATCCTATCAGATCAAATCCTCAAGTCAGATCCTCAATCAGATCAATTCCTCAAATCAGATCCTCAATCAGATCAAATCCTCAAATCAAGTCCTCAATCAAGTCATCAACTTAGTCCCTAGACTCTGACTAGTCTAGCTACAGGACCTGAATAGACCCAACCCTAATCCCTGTCCTAAGACAGACCTAACATTCCTAGCATGTATGTACAAATCACATAAATAAACTAAATAACAAATATCATATATTCATACAATACAAGAAAACATCATGTCATAGCATATCACACAACAATCACAAGGGAAAAACATGCACAACAACACATCATTATCAGAGCATAGCAACAATCATACAAATCCTAATAGTAGGTAACACCTACCTCAAGGAAGCAATCCAAGCGTAAACTCTAGGTCCGGGAACCCACGTCACGCTCCGACACTTGACGGCCGCTCAATCGATCGCCTAAAGCACAAGAATCAAGATTATGATCAAGTAGAGCTCCAAATGCCGTTAAATCTACTAAAACAGGTAGAGTTCGGAAAACCGATCGAAACGACGCGAAGATCATCGAAATCGGACATCGGCGCTCCGCACACAGGGGCACGCGCGACGACTTCGCCGACGGGTGGACCAGCCCCCCCGGCGTTTCCAACGCGACGTCGCACCTGTGACGGAATTTGCCGCACCGACGATGTGTCAGCGACAGAATCTGCCGCGCCAGCGACAAACTCTGCCGCGTCTACGATGCGTCTGTGACGATCCAGCCCCGGTGACGCACACCCTTCCGCCAAGAAGGGTCGCCGGAGCTCCGCCGAAGCTCCACTGAACTCGGGCTTAACCGCCGGATAGCCACCACGGTGAAGACGGGAGCTTGCTCGCTGCCCCAACCTCCGGGTCCCCAAGGGAGACCAACGACCACGACTAGAGAAAAAGCCGGCCGGACCTTCATCAGAAACCATGGCAGGGAGGAGGATCAAGGATCCCCTGCCATGGGAAATGCCCTGACAGGGCTCAGAGAGAGATGCTCCGGACCACGGGGGTCCTTCCTCGGCGCTGCAGTCGCCGAGGGAGGTCCCTAACGCCGTCCGCAACATCTTCTCCGCCGACCCATCGCCGGAAAAACCACAAAACTCCAAACCCTCACCCAAACACCCCGGGAAACCCACAAAACAACACGGAACGAAGGATGGAGGAAGTAGAAGCTCACCTCCGACGAGAACGGGGAGAAATCCGACGGAAAACTCCACTGGACCTTCACTTCCCGGCGAGCACCACCACCCCCGCCTCTCGATCTCTGCCTCTCTTCCTCGATCCCTTCCTTCCTCGCGGTCGATCTCGCCCTAACAATCTCCGACGCCGGCGATCTCCACCTTCCTCCACCCTCTCGATCTCTCCCTCCCCCTTCTCTCTCTCTCTCTCTCTCTCTCTCTCTCTCTCTCTCTCTCGGGTTGGCAGCCAAAAAGAAGAGAAGAGAAAGAGAAGAGATACGAATTCTCTAGAAGGGTGGGGGTGGTTTTTGCAGAAAACCCCCCGCAAAACCAGAAATTACGTGAAAAGTCCTCCAATTTACATAAAAGCCCGGAAATTTTATACTTAGGCCCTAACATCACCCGTCTTAGACATTCCTCGAAGGCATATCATTAAACATATAAGTTCAAACACATACACGGCACACATGCATTACTCTATATGTGACCCTCAATTTGATGGTATCCGACACAAATCGGGAGCACAAAGGACGTTTTGGTCATTCTACCCGCCCAAAGGTATTTTGGGAATTTTGGACAAAATACATGCATGGAGTCTCTAAAACATCCTATCATGACCCTATGTAGCTTTGATGGCATCCTAAAAAAGCTAAGTCGATATAGGGGCATTTTGATAATTTTATCACATCACGGGTATTTTGAGAATTCATGACAAAATATATGCCTAGACTCTCTAAAACATCCTATCATGATCCTATATAGCTTTTACGGCATCCTACAAAAGCTAAGTGGATATAGGGGCATTTTGCTAATTTTATCACATGAAGGGTATTTTGGGGATTTAAGCAAAATATATGCTTAGACTCTCTCCTATACTCCATCATGCCTTTTACATGGTTCAGATAACATCCTACTTAAATTTTGACTCGGAGGCATTTTGGTAATTTTGCCCAGTATTGGGTATTTTGGGAATTTTGACTAAAACACATGTTCAGGATCCCTACAATATCTAAGAAATACCCCTGTATCGTTTTATAGCATCTTATACAAACGAGAAGCATAAAGGGCATTTCGGTAAATTTTACCTTCTAGAGGTATTTTGGTCATTCCAGCCAAATATAGGCTTGACGCGCCTACAATATTCTAAATTAGTCCTTCATGGTTTTGAAGGCGTCCTACATAAACCAGGGATATAAAAAAGGTATTTTTGGTCATTTAGCCCCCAGGGGTATTTTGGTCATTTGCTCCAAATGCACATTTGTCACAAACAAACATGATAAATATTGTTTCCACCCTTTAAAGTATCATTTATTTTAGAGACATTCTTGTCCAAAACATATATGGACTCCTTACCAACCAAAGAACCAGAAGGGTATTTTGGTAATTTCATCCTCATATCAGCTTTCTCAAAGCTTTGATGGTTTGAGACAACAAGGTTCCCTCTTTTCTTGAAACAAACATGAAATCAGTAACTGGCCTGGACAATAGAAGAGAAAGGAAAATTACAAACTATCAATATAATTTGTGTTAATCACATGTATTTATATATTGCTTAATTTGCATTGGCCATACGAGAAAGTCAGTGACTCTTATCAGCTATTTATTTTATTTGGTACTTTGGTTAATGTTTGCGAGTGCTTCAGAATGTCTAGTTGCCTATTAACTGAAGATGTCTTTCAGATTATTATGATATCCTTCTTATTCAATATTTTGTGATCTAATAGAGTCACTCTGAGAGGCCAGCTAATTATAGTTTATTTGAATAGGCTTGTACTTCTTAGTTCCATATCAAATGCTGTCACTCTTAGTAAAAATTTTAATTGATGAAACTCTTAAGAATTTTTTACTTCAAGTACATTTTGCCCCCCTAGAAAAATTTTCTGCCCTCACCCTTTTCTACAAGAAGAGACAAATGGAGGAGGAGAGGAGGCTTGAGATAAAGAAGAGATCGATGTTGGGGAGGTTTTCGTCGATCAATTGGTGATCTCCATCGAGGAGAAGCTCATGTATGCTGTGGCTCCAGCCATTCCTAGAATCTTAAGATCAATTGGTATCCAATACAAATTGGGAGCATAAAGGGCATTTTGGTAATTCTACCCACCCAAGGGTATTTTGGGAATTCAGGACCAAATACATACGTGGACTCTAAAACAGTCTATCATGACCCTATATAGCTTTTACGGCATCCTATAAAAGCTAAGTTGATATAGGGGCATTTTGGTAATTTTATCACATAAAGGGTATTTTGGGAATTCATGACAAAATACATTCCTGGACTCTCTAAAATATCATATCATGACCCTATATAGCTTTTACGGTATCCTACAAAAGCTAAGTCGATATAAGGGCATTTTGGAAATTCATGACAAAATACACGCCTGGACTCTCTAAAACATCTTATCATGACCCTATATAGCTTTTACGGGATCCTACAAAAGTTAAGTCGATATAAGGGCATTTTAGTAATTTTAACACATCAAGGGTATTTTGAAAATTTAAGCTAAATATGTGCTTAAACTCTCTCCTATACTCCATCATGCTGTTTACATGGTCCAGATAATATCCTACTTAAATTAGAATGACTCGGGGACATTTTGTTAATTTTAGCCACCAATGGGTATTTTTAGAATTTTGACTAAAATACATGTTCAGGATCCCTACAGTATCCAAGAAAATACCCCTGTATGGTTTTATAGCATCTTATACAAACAAAAAACATAAATGGTATTTCAATAAATTTTACCATGGAATGCATCACTATAGATCTTATGTTTGCTGACATTCCTCACAGCCTTTTGCTACTAATTTACAGTGATTAATTAGCATGCCAATGCTACGGGTATTGGGGTTAAAATAACATCATGTAGAGTATCTGTCACTCTTTTGCCTTGCAACTGTACCTGATCAAGCAGTTTTGATTGCTGGAGCAGGCATGATACTTTGTTTCCATAGCTGTCAAAGTGGAAGCAAAAGCGGAGGGCAGCAGGAGCCTAGATTGCAAGCTTGAATGTGATGCCCCATCTTCCTATGCATCAAGGACCACTGCGTTTGCTACAGTTAATCATGATATCATTAGGTTCAAATAATGATTTATGGGCATGGGGGCATAATACATTTTCCAGAGTGGTCTTTTAGAACAAATATTGTCTCATATCTGAATCCTATCCTTTTAACGTGCATAATTTTGTGAACCATGTTGCCATGAAAAATGTTTCACTGAATGTGCTTCCACAAGCATATTGACAACATCTACAATGGAAGTTTTGCCCGAAAAAAGAGTTAAAAAAATGTTTTTCTTTTTTTTTTTTTTTTTTTTTTTCCTTAAATGTCATCTAGAATGACCGTTTTGCCCTAAAAAAGAGTAAAAAAAACTGTCATTTTTAAGGATAATTTTGTCAAATGTTTTTTGACTTGATTTTTGTTGTTTTAAAGTGCCATACATAATGAACATTTTTCCCTTAATAAACTACCATAAGCGGTCAAATTATTAGAGCACTTTCGTCATTTTTTACTTATATTCGATTTGCCCCCAAAAAACGGCCATAAGCGGCCATATTTCGAGGACAGTTTTGGGAATTGCTCTTAATTCATGTACTCTACAAAATGAACTCACTGTCTTTCATTTGAACTCACATGTTCTCAACATTTCTGAATCTCTAAGAGTTCTCTCTCTCTCCCTCTCTCCCTCTCTCCTTCATTCAAGCTCCGGGCTCCCAACCCCAAGTCTCCAACTCTAAGCATCCACTCTCCAGCTACTCACTAGATGGATTCCTTCTCGTCGAGGTTTTCAGCATGGGATCGACAACCCATCAACCTTGATGAGGAGTCCGCGCAAGGAGGAGGGAAAGGGGAAGTCGCCTCCGCTGCCGCTCCTTCCTCGGGGAAACGGTCGTGAAAATCAGCTGTATAGGAAATTTTTGAAACAATAGAGAAGAAAGAAGACCCAAATGATCCAAATAAGGTCACCGAAATCAAAGCTAGGTGCTCGATCTGTAGGGTTGAGTTGGCTGCTCACCATAAATTAGGTATGAAACATTTAATTTGGCACATTGAAGGGCCATCAAAGGGCACAAGTTGGCGAACAACAACAAGACATCCGACAAAACTTACTATCACAATCTTCTTCTTCAGGTTCTCTCTCTACTTTCTCATATGATCCAAACAACGCAAGAATGCAGGTAGTTAGATACATCGTCATGAACAATGAGTCTTTTAGCACCGTCGAGAATATTTTTTTAGAGAATATGATTAGATCCGGTTTTTCAGCCGGCATATAGGAAGTTTTCATAGCATACTGCACAACGAGATATGATGAAATGTTTTGTGATCGAAACAAAAAACCTGATTTCTTACTTTTCTTCTATTCCAAGCCGATTTTCTCTTACTTTCGATATTTGGACATCTAATAAAACGATCTCTTATCTATGAGTTCCTATCCATTTTATAGATCAAATTAAACTGGGTTTTACATAAAAGAATTTTTTCCTTCGTCCCTCTTGTAGATTGTCATACAGGCGAGTTAATTGCTGATACGATTTTGGCCGAATTTACTGTTGCTGGCGTTCATGATAAAATTTTTTGCCTAACTTTGGACAATAATTTTTTTTCTAATAATGTTGTTGTAGCTCCACTCAAATGTGATCTACCTCTTCTCGGTAACGGGGACTATTTACATTTGCAGATGTATGTGCCACATATTTAAACTTATTGTCCAAACTGCATATCAGCATACCAAAGAAAGTATCCAATAGGTAAGGGATATTGCCTACAATATTAGAACTTATGATACAAGATTTAGAAAATTTTGCTCCATATGCAAGAGACATGGACGGAAACCTAAAAAGATTCAAATTGATGTAAAAACCAAGTGGAACTCTCCTTATTTCATGCTAAATGATGCTATAGAGTATAGAGTTGCTATGAATGAATGTGTTGACTATGCTCTTAGTAGATCATCATATTCTTCTGTTACTTTAGGATTGATTACCGATGATGAATGGACTGTAATAGAAAATTTACATAGCATTTTACAAAATCTGCTATAATGCAACTGTTGGCCTTTCTCCTTCATATACTCCGACTGTAACACTTGGTTGTCTGCACCTTCACTACATTTTTATTTCTTTCTAATAATTCCAATGACTTCTATCTTCGTACCATGACCCATAGCATGTATCTGAAATTTAATAAGTGCTTTAGACCGATTCCCATGGTTATTGGTTTCGGGATACTGGTAAATCCTAACATGAAGGGTGCAGGTTTTGCTGAAAATTTTTGAAGTGATGTACTCTCCTGATGATCATGAAATGATGGCTCATCTCTCAAAAATTCAGGGTACCTTTGAAACATTATTCAATGAGTACAATGCTAAGTATGGAACGAGGCCCAATCAACTGGAATCTTCGTCT
>OY986965.1:22112140-22259405 GCA_963920575.1 Narthecium ossifragum
AGACTCCTAGAGAGAGAGTAGAGAGATGACCAGTATCAAAGCAGCCTGCGTCCTGTTGGCCTTCGCCTCCGCGGTGGCACTGCTACTCGGTGATGTTAAAGTACGCCCTGCATTGGACCATATGAACCGTTGATGGTCCAATGCAGGGCGTACTTAAACATCACCGGAGTCCAGAAGCCTCCGTTGGCGGGATGCTGCAAAGAGATCCGTAAGCTAGACTTGCCGTGTGCCTGTAAGAACCTTAAGAAGGGGACAAAGAGGGTAATCAGCATTAAGAAGTTCCTCTTCTGTGCTGGAAAATGCGGCAAGCCTTTGCCCCCTGGATCCAAATGTGGAAGTAAGTATTAGTTTCTTGCTAGTTAATTAGTGCTGCATCATGATCTCCTAAAAAATGGTGAAGATTTATCCATATATATATATATATATATATTATGCATGTTATATATATATTATGCATGTGTAGCCTAATCCTGATCATATTTATTTCAGATTACAGAGTTTCCACCGGCATGAGATTGGAGGGAGGACTGAAGGAGAGAAGGATGTATGATGGTGGACTGGACTTATGTTGGGGATTGATCTGTTTTCAATAATAATGGATGTATGGCTTCAGTGGTTTGACATCAATATGACGTACAAGTTTATTTGATGATCTCATGCGTTGGTATCAAGAACATTTGGGTTCATTAAATAGAATCAATATATCATAGTGATCCATTGAGAACAATGTTTAAAGATAAGTTTTTGGCCAATGTGAAAAACTTATACACACTTAATTAACCTGACTTATAATTCCATCTCTTATTTCAGCGGATTCAAATGCAATAATTTGCAGTTCAGTTTTAGCCTCAGTCACATGCATAGTTAGCTGTAAATTACTAGACACACAAGCAAAATAGATGTACCAATTAAGTAGTCTGTATCTGTGCATTGTGCACAATCATGACACTGAACATCTCTTCAGCCACAGATCTTGTTCTTAGATTGTTAAATAGCAACATAAGTGCTGCCAGGATGTTATGGGACAATCTCCTCAGAATATATTTAGGACCTCAAAATTCCAGGATCTTATATTTCTAGGGATCGTCTTTTGCTACAATAACGTTAAAACATAAAATTGTAACAAGAAACTCTTTGCAAATCCTTCTACTGTATATACATCCCCTAAAAAAATACTCAGGTCTGAAGATGTCCTAAGACAACAAAGGCAATGACAACCAACATTAAGCAATATATACAGTAGACACTTCAAAATCCATAGAAAGCTAGGGGTAAACAACAATAACAAATTCGTAGCATACTTATGTGTAGGCATGCTTTATGAAGACAAAAAAATTAACTAAATGACAAGTCCTAAGAAAAAGTTGGGGAAAGAAATAAATTCATACAACTATGAGAGAAAGAGGAAAAACCATTCAAAAGTTAGCTCACATCCTAAGTGATTTTGCCTCTTCTGCTAATTTTTAGCGCTTCTCTCATTCCCAATGCTCAAGTGAGGTCCTCAGCAATGACTTCTCAAAATCACTTGTTTCATTGGCTGACAGAAATCTAGTCTCCAAGTAGAAAATTTAGGATGGGGAAGGACCTTTATCCAAATAATTTTCATCATCTCCTTAGTCCAAGATCAGAAGGACCTGTCTTCCAATCTTCTGCTTTAGAAGTTGTATTTCAGATCGACCTTATGCCCACAACAACCACCATAAAATCAGCATCCTTCATTCAAATTAGATGTTCAATGGACAAGCAATTGACACATAGGTGATACTCTCCACAAAATTGTAAGATTTTACAAGCTTAGACAATAGTGGAAAAAAGCAGCAATGGGATTAAACATATCAACATTCAATCATTTGTCCATATAGTGATAAAGAGTCAGGCGGAAGAGAATACGTTGGGAGGGAAGGATCTAACTGGTCCATTCAGGAGAGAAGCATGCAGTCCAGAAAAAGAGGCGGTTATTCTTTAGGAGTTCCTGACCTGAACTGTTAAGTTGAACCTAGTAGCAATTTCAAGTTGACAAAATATGCCTGCTCATTTAGCGCGAGAGCTTACTCAAAGCTGAAAGGAGGGAGAACCATAAAAGTTGATGGAGGGAAACTATACACAGATAGAAGAAAATATTCACATGGAAAGAAGCTGCAACATCAGCACAACAAGGTAATGAAGATGCTATGAGAAGATTGGCAAGGTTTATGCAAGTAACAAGCCTTCAAAGTGGAAATAAAATTTTCAAGGAAAAAGTTCAGATCCTCCGGTTCCAGTAAAGATGGAAATCAAGCATAGCAGGCCAGGTTGCCAGGGACCAAATGCAGAATTAAAGTGATGTTTACAAAATTAAAAAATTATCTCAGACATTAATTAAGGCGGCATAGTCCAGAAACATGTATATACATCTTCTAATCTTCATATACTATTCAATTTTTCGACTTTCAAGCGGAACTTTGACATACAATCTGCTGCAGCAAATTGATAAAAGGTACACTTTTACAACCTCCTCCAGGTTTAAACATCAAAAGATCTCAAATTCTCACACATTAAGAATATTGATTAGTGGTTAGAAAGCTATCATGCTATTTCTTGACCCAGTTCAACTATGAATCTCATTCTCCGGAGGGCCTTCCCTGAGTGGCTATGAAATTGCTCAGCATTTAATTTCTCTAGCCGATTGCTGCAAAGAATGCAGTAAAAGCATAGGGAAGAAGTAAATTCTACAGGAATGTAAAGCACTGAAATTTCTATCTAAAGAAGATCTCCTGCAACGAGAGCCCAGAATCGTCTAAATCAAAAATAGAGACCAAACTACAAAATCAAAGCAAAGATCATTGGTAATCATGTTATAACATTCTAACTCAATGCCCTCCAAATTAACAACTTTTACCAACTGTAACTGAGATTTTCCCACAATAAGCTCAAAAGATAGCAACAGATACCTACCAAACAATCCATCGATCTAATAGTTACAAATCTAATGTCAGCAAAATACCCGAAATTGGATAAAACCAAGCGAGTCAATCGAAACACTCGAAAATCCTAAAAGCCCACATCCAGAAATCACCCATTGCAGGCAATAACTCACCAAAACTCGCCCTGCAACACCAGAAAACCATCATAAATAGTCATGAGCACTCACGAAATTACCTGGGCCTCTGGGTCCACGACCTCCTTTGTTTCCGCAACATCTCCAGACGATGCAAATGGTATCAAAGCCGGCCAGTGGTGGGGCTTGTATGAGAAAGGAGACAGCTTTAGCTTCAAAGGCCTAATGGGTCTTTGCCTGACAGACAGGAGATTCTTCGGAGCCCCTGTTGATTGACAGACAGGAGATCCAACCGAAGAGAGATCGAAGAAAGCCGGAGAAGAGAAATCTACCAGAGAAGATAAGATAGCCCATTAAATCCATGCAACAAACAAAGGCGTAGTTCATTGGAAAAGGAAGAAGAGAAGCCAAGTACCAGAAGCTTTGCTGGGAGTCCAGGGCTGGAGAGCGTCGTGGAAGATCGAGGAGATCCAGAGTCAATTACAAACACGGAACTTTTCCTCCGATGAATACTTACATAAAAAGTGACAAGTAATTTACCACAAATGAATCAATATTATTCAGTTAAAAGTAGCTAATGAACCTTAATTATGTCTAATAATATCACCTAACACAACCACCATGGAATACATCAGGAAAACAATAAAGCAGGGCATAAAGGCGGTCTTGGTCTTAAAAACAGAAAAAAAAAAAAAACAGTCAAAGGTTCTTTCAGTTAAAAAGTAGCCCCAAGCAACAAATTAAGCTGTCTTTATTATCTCATTCTATGACACAAACATGATACATGAATGCGACAGAAAAACCCAAGAATCTTCCATACATGCTGGCCAGTCTGCCACTCTCATGATCATCTGTGTGCTGATACATCAGCTTATCGATCGTTTCTGTCCATCTTCTACTACAAGTTCACTTTATTTCTCTACTTACATACCCTTTAATTAATTTCCTATGTTTGTGCTCAAGTACACCCTCTTTGAGTCGTCTATTAATATCCTTATCGGTGTGTATCCTAGACTCCATTCAACCATTTACCTGCACGAGCACAAAAAGGGACTCCATACACCTACTTCACCAACCTCACAAAAAATAGTGATTTTTAATTGGGTCAAGCATGCATGCATCCCCTAACATTTTGTAATGTATCCCATAAAGCACATAAACAAAACAAGTGAATGGATCATGCATTTTAGCCATGTTGTGAAAGCTAAGTAATGCTTCTAATTCGCAACAGTAACCATACCTCGCACGCGC
This sequence comes from Narthecium ossifragum, assembly GCA_963920575.1. Taxonomy (NCBI): domain Eukaryota; kingdom Viridiplantae; phylum Streptophyta; class Magnoliopsida; order Dioscoreales; family Nartheciaceae; genus Narthecium; species Narthecium ossifragum. The sequence continues at coordinate 22,116,429 of OY986965.1, forward strand.
TTTATTTGCTTTTTGAGTGACTTCCATGTGATGTTATAAAAGACCTAACCATGATTAAGGTCCATTGCACGCTTTTGTCTTATCAAATACCAACCACCACCACATGACTCGGTTACAAGTTGGGGCAGGGTTCTCTACTTACATACCCTTTAATTAATTTCCTATGTTTGTGCTCATGTACACCCTCTTGAGTCGTCTATTAATATACATATCGGCGTGTATCCTAGACTTCATTCAACCATTTATCTGCACAAGTACAAAAAGGGACTCCATACACCTACTTCATCAACCTCACCAAAAATAGTGATAATTAATTGGGTCATGCATGCATGCATCCCCTAATTAATATCTTGTAATGTATCCCCATCATTTATGCATTAGGTGATTGGAGACATGAAACTAAGAAAGCAACACATCAAATTTGAACTCAACTAAAGTCCGTCATTCTCACTATATAGTGTGGAAATTAAATAAAATAACTACTAACGATGAATCCTAAAATCCTCAAATCTTTCGTCGTCCCCATCTCGCATTTATGGAGAATCTTGAGCATCTGAAGAAGAAGAAGACACAACAGTCTTGCGAGTAGTTGCAGCCAGTGTGATACAAATACCTATAATAGATTGATATCCAAATAAAAGTGTCAATTGGTTGTTACAACTGAGAAAATACTACAAAAAACATAGAAAAGCAGACATAACCTGAATTCTAACCTGCTGCAGACTGAACTTTAAAGACACAGAATCTGAAAATCTGTATATTAATGATAATAAATCTACAATAAGAATTCCGGGAAATCTGCCATCTGATTGATTACCTAAGTCCTAAGAAACCTGTGACATGATGTCCTGTTCTAAGGGTGTGCTTGGTATGAGTGTAAATTATATAGGGGAAAAGCTACAAGGATAATTATAATTTAAACTTTGGATACAACATATATATGACCTGAATATGTCTTCGGCTGATTGAATTTAAACTATGAAGAACAACACATCAACAACTAAAACACGACCATATCGACGTACAAATTCGCTTGAGCTGATCAATTCAAAGAGAAGCCTGTAATTTAAGTTGAAGCAATAGATCAAAAAACAAGCTTCTTGGTATATATTTATGCATTAGGTGAGCAATAAAGAATTGCTATTGGAGGCCTATGAAAGGGACATGAAACCATAACTCTTGGCGTTGAATGTCAGGCTGCACTTTAGTTACTAACTTTGGTGGCGCAGGGTAAACGTGGAAGGTGAACCTCTCTATGGGAGAGACAACCAAACTCTCTATGGGAGAGATAACCAGATTTCTATAGAGGAAGAAACCAAAAATCCTATTTTTTATTCATCCAAAAACTGACTCTTTACAAACCCTAAGCCTCCTTTTATAGGTTTAAGGAAAGACCAACTCAACTAAAACATGGACTCAACCATCCAATCCTAATCCAAGTCCTAAAACCAAACTTAAACCCAGAATTCCAAAGGAATAAGAAATCCTACTAAAACTAGGAATTTGTCAAAAATAGAAACCGATAAAACTGCCAAAAAAGGAAAGTTTTCACTAAAACTGAGATTTAGACCAAAAGGAGAAGGAATTTGGCGATTCGACGAACAGTCATGGAGAGATCGAAGATCTCCGATGATAAATGACGGGCTCGTCGACCCGATCGTTTCGACTGATCGCACGCCCCGATCGGACACTCGGATCAAAAGTTACGCCCGTGTCCTGCATCATTTGGTTTCATTCAAAAGGGTGAAAAGGACATGCCATGCAACTTATGGGTGAGAGTACGTGGCTTTGATGACTTGGTGCAAACATATATATATGGCAACTTCCTTCCACCTATTTGAACGTTAAAGTTCTTTTCCCACGTATTCATATCATCATCTTATGGGTTTGTACGTTTCCTGCCACTACTATAAAATGGGTTTGATATCATATGAATAGAACACCTCCCAATTGGCATGACAAGGCCCATGTGTTCCTCAATTTCTGCTCAAGCTCCGCAGGCCAAAGCTTTCTTCCATTGAGGTATGTGAGGCAGAGAATAGGTACTTTGAATAATGTTTGCAAATGTTTAGAGAGAATCTTATGATGTCTGAAACTCGATGATCTCAACATACCTCCTGTTGAAGTTGCTTCATTCCCTGATCGAGTGTAGATTTAAAACACGTACGGGTGCATCCGTGCATATCCTTCTTCCCCAATTTTAAGAGCATCAGAAAAGTTATTTGTTGCCTGCTTAATCTCCTCGGTGGAATATATATCTTCGATAGCGTAGATTTGAAGAGAGACTATTAGGAACTGTTCCTTCATGATCAGCTACACCTCTGAACATATTTCTCTCCCCATTCATCCTGTTGGCCGACATCATAACCATTTTTTGGGCAGTTTGTGATGTTTCAAATAATGTCCTAGAGTTTTGTTTTTCCTTTTGTGCCGAATCAAGTTCCATCTCCTCAGCCAAACTTGCCTCCCGTTTACTTCGTTCCCCATGCAGCAACCTTCAGTAGATCTGCCTGTGATGGGCACAAGGGAATGTGAGATACAGTAAGAAAGAATAGTTTCAACTTTAAAGCTGCAATGGACAATTTCCAGTATCACTAACTCACAAAGAAATTTTACAAAAACTTTACTGACTTCAAAGCATCAGTAGCTTAGCAAAGATAAATGCGATATATCAACTGCTTCATAAGGAGCATCTCAGCTTATATAACTTGATTGCGATGAGAGGAAAAATCAATATTTTTTCAGAATTCCCCAAAAACACTCTGCTATGAGGAGAAATACGAATTAGTCACGTCTCTGGTTATTATAGATGTGATTCTTTACGTTCTTACTAGGTTGGAAGATGGAATTGCTCTTACATTCTTTCTAGCTGTACATCATCCAAATAATGGAGGAGGAGAGGAGGCAGGAGATACAGGAAGAAGAGATCGATGTCGGGGAGGTTGTCGTCGATCAATTGGTGATCTCCATCGAAGAGAAGCTCATGCGTGCCGCGGCTCGAGCCATTCCTACAATCTTAAGACCCCCTGCACATGTACGCAATGGATGCACAATCCCTTTCCAGCCGATGGTGGCCTCTATCGGCCCGTATCATCGTGGCAATGAGGACTTTCACCTCTTAGAAGAGTTCAAATGGCGATTCCTCCACGAATTGATCACCGCCAACAACAATAGAGTGTCCGTAGCGGACTGTGTGAATGAAATGAGGGCAGTAGAGGCACAGACGCGAGCATGCTACGCTGAGAGCTTCAATCTTGACTCTAATGAGCTTGTAGAGATGCTACTGCTTGATGGAGCCTTCATTCTCGCGTTCACCCATAAACTCCTCATGACTGAGATAGATGAAGATGTGCTGTTGAGCATTCCCTGGATCAAGAATAGCATAAAGTCCGACTTGATTTCCTTGGATAATCAAATACCCTTTTTCGGTTTGAGGAGGTTATTTAATCTGCTGATTGCTCCACATACTCCATATGACTTAAAAATTGTCTTGGCCACTATTTTTCTAGAGGAGTTCCCACCACCCCCAGTTGACATTGATGAGCCACTTCACTTGCTTCATCTCTACTATGCATATTACGTGGAACAACAAAAATCTTGTGCTCGCTCTTCAGCTGGTTCGACCCTTGGGTCTGATTCTCAGGTATGGCTTGTTAATTAATATATACTTGTCTTCAATTGGGTCGCAGTACTTTTCTTCAAAAATTTCATTCCACCATTAATTAGGTCTGTTTCTCGGATATCGAATTTTTTTTTTCTTTTTTTTCTTCTTTCCTTTGAGGGAACTCCTCGGATATTGATTTGTTTTAGCACAATAACTTTAAGCAGGACCTTTACTGATAGATCAGTATGTATATGTGGATGACCCAAAAAGTCAGCTGAAAGTCATGCCATCAAGCTTGTATGATGAAGTGCACCAAATTAAATAGCATCACCTAATAATCAGATTAGCTAGGTTTAATTATTCAGCTTTTCTAGAGATAGGAAAATAGCTTAATTTCCCCTAGGCTACTCTCAAGCTGGGTAACCCTAACTCGATCCTTCCTGATGTGAGCTAATTATATGGCAGCACATATGCATGCATATATATATATATTTATCTTTACCATTTTACGTTGAGGTTTCGGAGAATCAAGGCTTTATACCTTATTTCATGCACAATATGTACGTTGATCTCTAATGTACTTAGATCAATAAAATTTCACATTGCTTCCTGCTAAGATCACCATTTGATACTGACACACAGGCCCGCCCCGATGGCTAGGCCATTAAGTACGTTGATCTCTAGTGTTGCATATGTAGGCCCCTAAATCTAGCGCTGGGGTTCCCAAAATCAAATGTTCTAAGCTTACATATGTGTTTACCAAGCTCGAAAGGAGCAAAAATGGTTATACATTATTTCCCTGGCTTAATTTTCAATTAGCCTATGTTTTTGTTGCTGTCATGTATGATTGCCGGTGCCCGGATGTTTGTTCTATTTGTTGAACAAATGCGTTGCTGACGTTGGCTTATTGAATTGCCTGATGCGCTAAGGGATCTTGACATCCTACCGACGGTTTCCATCCCGTATATATCCTTATAAGGGATGATATCCTCTTAATAAAATAGGTTCAGTATGGTCATTAGATAATAATTTTTCTTGGAGGTTGTTAGCATGGAGGAGCTTTGCATGCATTAAGTGGACAATATCCTCTTAGACACTATCTATTCAGATACAACTAGCTCAATTAATTTGCATACATTTAATCAGCATGAAGTGGACACTAGGAATTATTATGTTGATGGCATTATGGATGATTACTATACAAGGAGATCATGCAAAGAAATGTGATGATAACATGGTTCTTGAAAGCTTCTTGAAAGAATTGTTATTAATGCAATATATATTAATTAGTGTCCTATGAATGAACAAATATTTGTATTAATTGGCTGTTTTGTTTTGTTAATTTCCTCTACTTTGCGAGTAGGTTGTCCAGATTTAGAAGGAAAAGAAAAAGTTAGATAAGAAAGAAAGTGAACAATTCAGTAAAAAGATCAAATCAAATGGTTCTTTTTATAGCAACTTTCTTTCTTTCTCTTTTGGTTTTTTACTATAATGAGATTCCATATTCTTTTGCTTATGAACACTAACTTTTCTAAATGTTCAAACAAAAGGCAGCATGCATGATTTGATGGCATTAGCAAATATACAAGCAGCAAAAATTTATATCAGTTCTATGTATATAGATATTAATTAACGTCTTTAAGGTGTTTAAAGTGTATATAGCTTATTGATCGAGTTGGTCTAAGATAAACTAAAGGTATTTTCAGAGTTGAATTTTTATTAATCCAATAGCCATCTTTCTAATATTTGTTCTTCGGCACCGGCTAATCCGTTGACTAATATAAACAAGAATTTGATGTTTAAATCAAGTCACAATGATTAGTTGCTTAAATAGAAAACAACTGAGAGACAAAGTATGAAAAGAAACTTAGAAGCAAGAGAGTTTTGTTTTGTTTAATTGCTATACAGTCAGCTTGGTAGTACTTCAAAAATGTTTTAAGAGTTGCTGTTGGATAAGAATATTGGAGAGAGTGCATGATGCAAACCTATTCTCTACACCAATTAAAGATGTACTGTAGTCAAGTTTCCTATGTGTAAATCGCAGGATCGTTTAGATTAAAAGTAAGTGCACCTATTAAATGCTCATTGGCTAGCTGTAGTCTTGGAGTTTTTGCATGCATCTTTTACGCAAACCAATAGGTCTTCTGTTTCTGATGAATTAAGCTGCTATCAATAATTGATTTTGTTGATTCACTTTTTTTCTAACACTTAGAAGTAGCCTTCACAACAACTCTATGTGGTCTCATATTGTCATTTTTTTTTAATACATTTTTATGATTTATTAATAAAAGAAATGCAAAACATGGCACGGGTGTGTATTAGTAATTTATAAAGGCTAATGGATAGTTGAGTAACATATTAAGGGTTCTTTTAGGGGCCCATTATATATCAAATGTCTTGGGTGGTAATTGGTATCTTCAAGGGGTCTCGTATGGGCCCAGTCTTGCATGTTGATAACTGTGATTTAACATAACATGACAAGAACAAAGGAGTTTTTTTTTAAAATACTACATTTATTCAGTACATGGATTACACATTGAAGCAACAGTATGTAAGATAACTTTCGATGTTTTCTTTTGTTTGTTTGGATAAAGTACGCATTCCTAAATATGCATTATGTATGATATATGCTTTTTTTTTCAGAAATCTCAATTAAAGAGGAAATACCACGTAAGTCAGATTCAAAGTGCATCAGAGCTGCAAGAAGCTGGAGTGAAGTTCAAAAGAAGCGAGTCTGATAGCATCTTGGATATCACTTTTAGGAATGGCACCATTGAAATACCACATCTTAGATTGTACTCGGACAAAAAAACACAATTGCTGAACCTGGCGGCCTTTGAGCAGTTCACTAACGTAGAACGGTTGCTCACCCCATATTTACTCTTCTTGGGTGATCTGGCCACCACACCTAAGGATATCGCCATCCTATCTGATTGTGGCGTCATTGAGAACAATCCATCCGGCGCAGAGGGGCTACTAAACTTCTTTCATCAGACTCGCTTGGTCATCTGCCCTTCACATTATCTGGAAAATTTGTACCAAGAAGTGAACAAATACAGTCGGTCCCGGTTGCACAGGAATAGAGCGGCGTTGGTGCGCAAGTATTTTAAGAATCCCTGGACCACCATCTCCGTGCTAACTGGAACATTCGTCATTATTCTCACCATCTTGCAGACCTTCTTTGATATCTATCCCTATTTTCGCCCTCCACACAACTAAATAGGTAACATCTATCTTCTCTACAGCAATCTCTGTATACATCATGTTACATGGATATAGATCTTATGTTTGTTGACATTCCTCACAACCTTTTGCAACTAATGCACAGTGATTAATTAGCATGCCAATGTGATAGGCAGCCAGGCCAGCAGAAACAGCAGCAGATCCTCACCTACAACAGACGAGGCAAGCACCTTCCTACTTCGGATACGGCCAGCTCTAGCAAAGATTGAAGATATGGAGTTTCCTAATAAAAGCAGATCATCTACTACAATTAGAACTTTCTTAATAAGCAGTTCCTCAATTGTCTTGCATTGATAGCTGTCACGAGTTCCTCATTAGGAGAGGTTGTTCTATTTAAAGCATTGTAAGGAGGATTACAGACATGAATGAATATATCAATCTTCCTCAATCTTCTTCTCCTTATTCTTCTTCTTCTTTCCCTCGTTGCTAGCCTCTCCTCTGTTAGTACTCTGCTGCTATTCATCTGTGCTGGTGTTTAGGCCTGCACCCACAAGCAGAGCCTATCATTTGGTACCAGAGCCATGGCCTCCGGCGTTCGCTCTCTCACGACGGATGACCGCGTGGCGACCCTCGAGGTCGCGATCCATGGGGTTCAACAGGGGCTTCTCCGGCACATTGAGACTTCTGAGCACCACGTCGAATCCGTCGAGGCTCTCAAGGCTAACGTTGACACCATCATGTCCTATGTAGCCTTGCTTCTCAAAGACAAAGATATCCACGACAAAGGGCTCGAGGGCTCTGCCACCTCTTCTAGCAGTCGTCTGCCTCCTCGCGGTGGTGATGACAGCGTTTTCTATTCTACCAAAGTGAGAGCGGATTTCCCCAACTTCTCCGGCAATGACCCGGTCGGGTGGCTCTACAAGGCCGAGCACTTCTTTCGTGGTCAGGGACAAGATCAATGTCGCAATCCTCCACCTAGAATAGGAAGCTATCCATTGGTATCGTTGGTATGAAACCATCCATCCGCGGGCATCTTGGTGGGAGTTCTCGCAGGCCTTGTGCTCTAGATTCGGTTGCTCCGAGTACGAGAACGTTGATGCCACCCTCACCAAGCTCCAACAAACCGGATCTGTGCGTGACTACCAAGCTCAGTTCGAGTGCTTAGCAACTCGCATACGAGGATGGCCGGAGTCCGCCTTGCTCGGAAGCTTTATGGGCGGCCTACGGGAGGACATCTGGCTAGACGTACAGCTCTTCAACCCCAAGACCGTCCACCATGCCTACTGTTTAGCTCGTGCACAGGAAGAGAAGCTAGCGAAGTCTAGGCGGCCGTACACACGACCTGTTCCCCTACCTTCCGCACGATCTTCCTCTGTTCCTCCAAAGGGAAACACTGCGGGACTTTTGGGCCGCGCTCCGGCGGGACATCATGGCACGGACCCTACGGTGCCAGCCGGCGTCAGATTTCGACGGCTGACATGGGAGCAGATGCAAGCTCGCCGGGAGAAAGGGCTGTGATTCAATTGTGATGAGCAATTTACCAAGGGTCATGTATGCAAGCGGCAGCAACTCTTCCTCCTTGAAGCAGCTGAGCCGCCGTTCTTCGACGAACCACCGGGGGATTCGCCCGAGGAGGGGACCCTCGCTGATGATGACGCCACCATTTCCATTCATGCCATGTCCGCCTATGCCGCGCCGAGGACCATGAGGGTCACGGGGGTGATTGCGGGGCGTCCTGTCTCCGTCCTGATTGACAGTGGGAATACCCACAATTTTGTCCGCGCGAGACTAGTGCCCAAGTTACACTGCATGCTCTCCGCCGCTGAGCCATTTGGGGTGATGGTCGCTGACGGCAGGCGGCTTTCTTGTCAGGAGATCTGTCGCGCGGTGGACATGCGGATACAAGACTATGGGTTCCATGCCCAGAAGATGGAGATAGAGCGGCTTGTGCGAGAGATGTTGAAGGACGGCGTCATCCGGTCGAGCAACAGCCCGTACTCGTCACCCGTACTATTGGTCAAGAAAAAGGATAGCTCTTGGCGTTTCTGCGTGGACTACTGGGCCCTCAACGATATCACGATCAAAGACCGCTATCCTATTCCTGCTATCGACGAGCTATTGGACGAGCTCCACGGGGAATCTCTATTCACCAAGTTGGATCTCAAGGCCGGGTATCACCAGATTCGCGTCGCCGAGGCAAACATCCCCAAAACCGCGTTCCGCACACATGACGGTCATTACAAATTCCTCGTAATGCCCTTCGGCCTGACGAATGCCCCGACCACTTTCCAAGCTGTCATGAATGATGTTTTCCGTTCAGCCCTTCGCCATTTCATTTTGGTTTTTTTTGACGATATCTTGGTGTACAGCAGGACTTGGGAAGACCATCTGGCTCACTTGCGTTGGGTCCTCCAAACCCTCCGCTCAAATCAACTGGTGGTTAACAGGCAGAAGTGCCAGTTTGGGCGCCCACAAGTCGAATACCTCGGTCATGTTATATCCCGAGATGGCGTGGCGGCATATCCAGACAAAATTCAATGCATGAAGGACTAGCCGCATCCACGTTCGGTGAAAGCCCTACGTGGATTCTTGGGGTTGACCGGCTACTATCGAAAATTTGTGCGCGACTTCGGTAAGATCGCTGAGCCACTAACTCGTCTCCTTTCCAAGCAGGGATTCATCTTGGACGAGGCCACGGCGATGGCGTTTGAAGCCCTCAAAACAGCGATGTCCACTACCCCGGTACTGGCCTTGCCGGACTTCTCCAAACCGTTCATCTTAGAGACGGATGCTTCTGGCCGCGGCATAGGAGCGGTACTCATGCAGGACGGGCGTCCCCTGGCCTTCTACAACAAGGCTTTCTCGAGGTCTTCCCAGGGCCGCTCTACATATGAGAAGGAGCTTATGGCTGTTGTGTACGCTGTCAAGCTCTGGCACAGCTACCTGCTGGGGAGGCGTTTTCAAATCTAGACCGACCACCGGAGCATCCGGCATCTTCTCGAGCAACGCCTCACGTCCGGGGAGCAACAACGGTGGCTTGTCAAGCTTCTCGGGTTTGATTTCGAGATCGTCTATCGGCCAGGCCAAGAGAATCACGCGGCCGATGCTCTGTCTCGTCTCCATGAGGACGCCGGTGACCAAAGCATGGGTGTAAGCGGCTCTCCCACGGATACCCCCGATGGCACCATGGATGAAGCTGCAGCCACCCCACCCATGGTCTACGCCGTCTCCGCACCCACACCGGTTTGGCTGGACCGGCTCCTTGTCGACTGTCGCGCCAGCCCACACATCGCGACCATCCGAGGGCGGATTGAAGCAGGGGAGGACTCCTCCGGCAACTATGTCCTACGCGACGGGGACCTCTGGCATAACAGGGCACTCGTACTGCCTCCCTCTTTCGCCCTGAAACCCGCTCTCCTCCACGAGTTCCACGACACACCGCTGGGCGGCCACTTGGGGGTCTTGCGTACGTTCAAACGCCTGGCGGCTAACTTCTACTGGGACGGCATGCGCCATGACATCCGCAAGTATGTGCGCTCGTGCGACACCTGCCAGCGCAACAAGTATGAAGCTATGGCTCCGGCGGGCCTTTTGCAACCTCTGCCCATCCCTCACCAAGTCTGGGATGATGTCGCCATGGACTTCATTGATGGGTTACCAGTCTCGTCAGGCTATTCGGTCATCCTGGTGGTTGTCGACCGACTCACCAAGTACGGTCACTTCATCCCTCTCAAGCACCCCTACTCTGCAAAGGTCGTGGCCGACGTCTTCGCTTGGGAAATTGTTCGACTGCATGGCGTCCCTCGCTCCATCGTCACTGACCGGGATGCCGTCTTCGTGAGCGCCTTCTGGCGAGAGTACTTCAAACTTCAGGGCATTACATTGAAGATGAGCACCGCCTACCACCCTCAAACGGACGGTCAGACGGAAGTGTTGAACAGATGCCTTGAGACATACCTTTGTTGCTTTGCTGGCCAACGACCAAAGCACTGGACGAAGTGGCTTGCTTGGGCGGAGTTCTGGTACAATACCTCCTACCAGTCAGCTTCTCAAATGACACCATTTGAGGCAGTTTACGACAGACCAGCCCCCACTATTGTCCGCTACGAGCCGCACTCGTCGGCCGTCGCCTTGGTAGATTCTGAGCTTCGCTCTAGGGACGGCATTCTTCGGCTCCTGAAAGATAACTTGGTGCTTGCTCGCAATAGGATGAAGACTCAATCCGACAAGCATCGGCGGGAGGTTGAACTCCAAGTTGGGGATTGGGTATACGTTAAACTCCAACCCTACCACCAGACATCCATCCAATCCTGAGCCTGCAAGAAGCTAGCACCCCGTTACTATGGGCCGTTCCATGTTCGTGATCGGGTCGGTAAAGTGGCATACCGCCTCGACCTTCCTACGTCGGCTAGAGTTCACCCAGTGTTTCATGTATCCCAATTTAAGAAAAAACTAGGAGATCGTGAGCATTCGCAGCCTCAGCTACCGACATTCGAGGAGTCCGGAGACATGGTCATTGAGACCGAGCTGATTACCGACTTCCGTTGGGTTAAGAAACATGGCAAGTTTATTAATGAAGCATTGGTGACATGGACAGGATTGCTGGCTGAGGATGCAACTTGGGAACCATATGACCACTTGGCATTAAAGTTTCCTGCTATAGACCTTGAGGACAAGGTCTGTCTTGAAGGGGGGTGGAATGATAGGCAGCCAGGCCAGCAGAAACAACAGCAGATCCTCACCTACAGCAGACGAGGCAAGCACCTTCCTACTTCGGATATGGTCAGCTCTAGCAAAGATTGAAGATATGGAGCTTCCTAATAAAAGCAGATTATTTGCTGCAATTAGAACTTTCTTAATAAGCAGTTCTTCAATTGTCTTGCATTGATAGCTGTCAAGAGTTCCTCATTAGGATAGGCTATTCTATTTAAAGCATTGTAAGGAGGATTACAGACATGAATGAATATATCAATCTTCCTCAATCTTCTTCTCCTTCTTCTTCTTCTTTTTCTTCTTCTTTCCCTCGTTGCTAGCCTCTCCTCTGTTAGTACTCTGCTGCTATTCATCTGTGCTGGTGTTTAGACCTGCACCCACAAGCAGAGCCTATCACAATGCTACGGGTATTGGGGTTAAAATAACATCATTTGTAGAGTATCTATCACTCTTTTGCCTCGCAACTATACCTGATCAAGCAGTTTTGATTGCTAGAGCAGGCATGATACTTTCTTTCCATAGCTGTCAAAGTGGAAGCAAAAGCGGAGTGCAGCAGGAGCCTAGATTGCAAGCTTGAATATGAAGGATGCCTGACTTGCCCTCAAATATGAGTTAGCTTATACTCCCAAGCGCAGGAGTTGTCAAAGTTAAACAAGGGTGAGTCCCAAGATCATTTACCACAGGGAGCGATGGAATTTAAAACTAGGAACTTTAAATGCAAAAGAAGAAGAGTAAAAACTATTTTTGTGTTTTTTTGACAAAAAGGAAAGCGATAGAAGATGTTTTGGGATTTTTAAAATAAAGGTTTGTAAAGTTTAAAACATAAATAAAGTAAATAAAGGTGAGATAACAAGTGGAAGAAGGTGTAGTCTCAACCTTCACTATCTTTCAAATTAGATGTACAAATTGGATCATCTAACACTTCACTAAGTTAGGATTCTTGTCATCGAACCCTAACTAGGTAAATATGGCATTCAAAACATGTGTAGATACACAAAGGTAGAGGCCAATGGTTTGTCAAAACTTGTTTCTAGGTATGAAAATACCAAGAGTCACTAGTCATAGGCAACAAGATCATTAGTGGAATCTATACCCCTAACTACTCAATGGGCTAGCCTCAAGGTAGGCCAAAAGAAAGACTAAGGGACTCTATACCCTTAGAACTCAAGGCCTTTAGGTAACCCTAACTTAAGCCTTGCTAAAAAGAGAGGAATCTATACCTCTAATTCTAGACAAGACATTAGGATCAACCTAAATGAAGATATATCAAGGATGTAAAGGGATCTATACCTCTAATCACTTGATTCTAACAATTCTAGCATGCATCTCAAAGAAAATAGAGGGATCTATACCTCTAAAAGCAAAGAGAAGCTAGAGGAATAGAAAAATGAAACAAGTATTGTAATCAAACCATTCTTTTCATTGAAATCAAACCAAATCCAAAATGTAATCCGATAGAAAGATATATCGGGATGAGATCTACAAGTCTTTAGTTACACATAATACCAAATTTAAAAAGAAGAAGAACAAAATCAAAGAAAATACCAAAGAAAGCTCAAAACCCTAAAGCCTCTTCTTCTCCTCTTTTCTCACCTTCCACCAGCTGTTCCCCCCCTCTCTTGGCTGCCCTTAAGTGCCTATTTATAGGCTTGAAGCATAGGATCCATTAAGAGGCTTAATGGGTTAATAGGATGTGGATCCAATAAGCTTTGGAGAAACCAGAAATTCAGAGGGCATTTTCGGTATAGAAACTTCATTTTTTGAGAATGGCTATTTCTGGAAAAGTTGTAGAGCTTTGAATGACCTTTCCAACGGTACCTTACACCAGAAATTCAGATAAAACTAGCAAGAGTTATCTCCGATTTACTACAGCTCTGTCCAATGCTTCATAAGTCAGCCAAATTTGAGCCCAAATTCCGATGTGAAAACCACCTCTTACGAGAATGTCACTTGAGACATAGTTGTAGAGCTTCAATTTATCTTTCCAACGATACTTTGTACGAAAAATTCTGATAAGAATTGAGCAATTTATGACCTTTTTACTTCAGCCCTGAAAAAATACGAAAACAGTAAAATCAGCAATGTTTCGGTTCTCGTTTGGCGTGCCAAATTTTGACCTGAACACAACTTGATCGAGCCAAATATATGGGCTTCAAGTACACAATGAAATACACATGTTCAAGTATTTAAGCACATTTTTTGGACTTATATGCTAGCATTTATGCATTGTCAAAGATCGCATATTATTCACTTAAGAATACGGAAAATGAAAGTGGCTTAGAGTGTCAAAATTTGATCTTTGAGCATTTAAGCGCAACCAAGTGCATGATCATCAAGTATACCATGAAATACACATGCTCAAGCTTTAAAACAGATTTTTAGAGCGATTGTGGATGCATTTATGCCTGTCAAAGGATCACAAATCATTAAAGAAGAATACGGAATTTGAAAATCTACAACAATGTCATATTTTGATCATTGACCTTTTAAACACAAATAACTCTTCTAACATCTCAAATATGGTGTAATACACATGCCCAAGCATTAAAATCAACATTTAAAGCAATTATACTCGAATTTCCAGCTATTCACAAATCACATTTTTAGTTCAAAATTCAACTTCGAGTACAGAATTTGTTCTTAAGAGTACGAAAAATCCCTAAACATGTCAATCACACCGAATTAACACCAATAACATACTAAGGGTGTAAATGATCCAAATACATGAAATTCATCGTAAATATGCATTAGATAACATAAATCAAGCATGATTTGGATATGAAAATCAATCAATTGAATGCATTATAAGCATCCAATCAATGCCCCATCTTCCTATGCATCAAGGACCACTGCGTTTGCTACGGTTAATCATGATATCATTAGGTTCAAATAATGATTTATGGGCATGGGGGAATAATACATTTTCCAGAGTGGTCTTTTAGAACAAATATTGTCTCATATCTGAATTCTATCCTTTTAACGTGCATAATTCTGTGAACCTTGTTGCCATGAAAAATGTTTCACTGAATGTGGTTCAACAAGCAGATTGACAGCATCTACGATGGAAGTTTGTGTTGAGGTGTGGAGCCTGATCTTTTCTTTGTCTTGGATTATGATGCGGACCCCGACTATGACGCACTACGCAGAGTTGACGAGGTCTGGGGCAGCGCCCCGGCGTGGATCGACTTGAGGGTTTATATGGGCGGTCGTCATTGTATCTTGTGATTTGGCTTCTTCGCCTTTGCCATAGTGAAACTCCAGCAACTCCGTTGATGTAGCCCTGTTCTAGGGTGAACCACGTAAATCTGTATGTCTTTGTTTTCAATTTCTTTGCTTCTTGTTCGTAGAAAATCCTAACAACTGGTATCAGAGCTCGATTCGAGTGGGAGCGATGGGAAGCGAAGATGGAGTTGTTCGTGGACTCGATAAATTCGATGGGAAGGATTTCAAATTCTGGAGAATGCAAATCGAAGACTACCTCTATGGCAAGAAGTTGCATCAGCCTCTCCTTGGGATGCAACCAGAAGGGATGAACGACGTTGAGTGGAATCGCCTTGATAGACAAGTGTTGGGTGTTATCCGGTTGACATGTCTAGAAGCGTTGCACATAATGTGGCAAAGGAGAAGACTACTGCGGATCTGATGAAGGTCTTGTTTGATATGTATGAGAAACCCTCTGCAAATAATAAGGTACATCTCATGAAACGTCTCTTCAATTTGTGTATGGCTGAAGGTGCTGCTGTTTCAGAACATCTGAATGAGTTCAATGATGTGGTGAATCAATTGTCATCAGTTGCAATTAATTTTGATGATGAAGTGCGTGCCCTAAATGTTCTAGCATCTCTGCCAAATAGTTGGGAGGCAATGAGAACGGCTGTGAGCAACTCAATTCGTAAGGAAAAGTTAAAGTTCTCTGATATTAGGGAATCAGATTCTTAGCGAGGAGATTCGCAGAAGGACTCGGGAGAGAGTACTTCGAATTCTAGTTCTGCTCTAAACGTTGAAGAACGTGGTAGAGGATCAAATAAGAACTTTAACAGAGGGAGGTCTAAATCAAGGCAATGAAGAAGCCAATCATGGTTTGGACGAAAACAGGAGGGTTGCTGGAATTGTGGCAAACCTGGCCACATTAAGAAAAATTGCAGATTGCCCAAGAAAGGGGAGACCAAAACTGATGCTGTCAATACTGTTATGGAAGAGATACATTATGCTCTACTATTATCTGTTACTAGTTCATTCGATTCTTGGGTTCTAGACTCTGGGGCCTCTTTTCATACCACTGCACACCGGGAAATTATGGACAATTATGTGAGCGGTAATTTCGGGAAGGTGTACTTGGCTGATGGTGAAGCCATGGATATTGTGGGTATGGGAGAAGTCAGAATAAAAGTGTCTAATGGGTCAATATGGAAGTTGCAGAAAGTTCGACATGTTCCACAGTTGATGCGTAATTTGATCTCTGTTGGTCAACTTGATAATGATGGCTATGCTATTAATTTCGTTGCTGGGGCATGGAAGATCTCGAAAGGGGCAATGGTAGTTGCCCGTGGAAACAATTCAGGTACACTTTATATGACCTGCAGTAATAGTGACACTATTGCAGTTGCTGATTCAGGGGATGAGTCTGTTTTGTGGCATAGGCGACTTGGTCACATGAGTGAGAAGGGCATGAAGGTGTTACAGTCAAGGGGAAAGCTTCCTAGTCTCAAATCTGTCCAATTTGACTTGTGCGAGAGCTGTATCATGGGAAAGCAGAAACGAGTTGGCTTTTTGAAAGGAGGATGAAACTTGAAGAAGGAGAAGTTAGAGCTCATTCATACATATGTATGGGGTCCCTCTCCAGTTGCCTCTCTTGGAGGCTGCTATTATTATGTGACCCTCATTGATGACTTTAGCAGAAAGGTATGGGTTTATTTTCTGAAAAATAAATCTGATGTGTATGCCACTTTTAAAAACTGGAAAGCGCTTGTGGAGAATGAGACAGGTCTGAAAGTCAAATGTCTTAGGTTTGATAATGGAGGGGAATACACTGATGACAGATTCAAGGAATATTGTGCTGCCAATAGAATAAAGATGGAAAGAACCATTTCTGGAACACCACATCAGAACGGTATTGCTGAGCGCATGAATAGAACCATTAATGAGCGAGCTAGGAGCATGAGATTGCATGCTGGTCTTCCTAAGATGTTTTGGGTTGATGTTGTTAACATCGCTACTGCAACGCCCCGGCCCTCCCCTGGGCCTCGACCCGCGGGCTCCCGGTCATACCAGGATCGGGCTCCCGGTCATACCAGGATCCACCCGAGGGCCCACCCAACACAATATTATCCGCTTTTGGCTCACCGCAGAAATCTGAGAAAACTTCCCAATAGGTCACTCATCCCGGGACCGCTCCAAGGCAAGCACTATATGGTATCAGAGTTGGTTCCCAGCCGAAAATTGTGCCAGCGAGGACGCTGGGCCTTTAAGGGGGGGTGGATTGTGAGGCCCGCTGGGTCTACAATGGGACAAGATGCCTACGTCTGGAGGGCGGGGCTGAGTCGGGTAGCCGGGTAAGCAATCCCACAACGCCTGGGTATGGTCCGGGGTTCGATATAAGTATATAGTAATCCCTTAATAGACTCAACGCGTTTTAAAGCCGTACTGGCAATGAACCGCAGAAAAACTCCAGTGTTAAGCGTGCTTGGGCTGGAGTAGGTTTGGGAGGGGTGACCTCCCGGGAAGTCCAATCGATCGGTGGGTTGATTGATCGATCGGCTGCGGTGAGCCAAAAGCGGACAATATTATGTCGGGTGGGGCCCTCGGGTGGATCCTGGTCGGACCGGGAGCCCGTGGGCCGGGGCCCAGTGGAGGGCCGGGGTGTTACAGCTACATACTTGATAAATCGTGGGCCATCAGTTCCTTTGGATTGTAAAATTCTAGAAGAAGTATGGACCGGAAAGAGGTAAATTATTCTTTTTTGAAAGTATTTGGTTGTCTGGCTTATGTTCATGTTGATTCCGCTGCTAGAACAAAACTTGATTCCAAATCTCAGAAGTGCTACTTTATTGGCTATGGTGATGTTGAGTTTGGTTATCGATTCTGGGATGGCCAAAATCGAAAAATTATTAGAAGCAGGAATGTCATTTTTAATGAACAGGTGGTGTACAAGGACAAATTGGGAGCAGATAATGAAGCCAAAGACTCTCGAGAAGTTGTTAACTTCGAAAATTTTCCTGTGAATGACTTGCAGAACAATGTCCCAGAAGATCAGGAAATTGTAACCCCACAGGAGGAACCTCATACTCCAGTTAATGTGCTCAGACGATCTTCCAGAACCATTAGAGCACCGCAACGTTTTTCTCCCTCTTTGAATTACATTCTTTTGACTGATAGTGGTGAGCCTGAGAGTTATGAGGAAGCTATTCGGGCTGTTGACTCAACCAAGTGGGATCTTGCTATGAAGGATGAAATGGACTCCTTAATGTCAAATAAGACATGGCGGTTGACTGAGTTACCCAAAGATAAAAAGACACTGCATAACAAGTGGGTATACAGAGTAAAAGATGAACATGACGGCATCAAAAGATACATGGCAAGGCTGGTTGTGAAGGGCTTTCAACAGAAAGAGGGTATTGATTATACAGAGATTTTCTCTCCTGTGGTGAAGCTGACTACAATCAGATTGGTGCTAGGAATCGTAGCACAAGAAGACTTGCATCTGGAGCAGCTAGACGTGAAGACGGCTTTTCTTCATGGTGATTTGGAGGACATATACATGCAACAACCTCAGGGCTTTATAGTGCCAGGAAAAGAAAATATGGTATGCAAACTTCAAAAGAGTTTGTATGGGTTGAAACAGGCTCCTCGGCAGTGGTACAAGAAATTTGACAACTTTATGAGCAGCAATGGTTTTCTGAGGACCGAGGCCGATCACTGTTGCTATGTGAAAAGGTTTGATAGTTCTTATATCATCTTACTTCTTTATGTGGATGATATCTTGATTGCAGGTTCATGCAAAAAGGAGATTGGCAACCTGAAGGAGCAATTATCATCAACTTTCTCTATGAAGGATTTGGGCGCTGCCAAACAAATCCTTGGGATGAGGATTACTTGGGAGAGAGCAGATGGTTCCTTGCTATTATCACAAGCTGAATATGTGAAGAAAGTGTTGGGGAGATTCAACATGGATGGTGCAAAACCAGTAAGCACACCTCTGGCTAATCATTTCAAACTATCCAAGGAGCAATCACCTGCAATAGATGAAGAGCATGCTTACATGGCTAAGGTACCTTATTCTTCTGCTATTGGTAGCCTCATGAATCCCATGGTCTGTACTAGACCAGATATTGCACATGCAGTGGGAGTTGTGAGCAGGTATATGAGTAATCTAGGAAAGCAACACTGGGAAGCAGTGAAGTGGCTTTTGAGATACTTGAGGGGCTCTACAGATTCAACACTGTGTTTCAGAAAGTCATCCAATGGTCTGCAAGGTTATGTTGATGCAGACATGGCTGGAGATATTGATGGTAGAAAAAGTACTACAGGATATATATATACTTTGTGTGGTACAGCAGTTAGATGGGTCTCTAAGTTACAGAAGATTGTCGCTCTATCCACTACTGAGGCGGAGTATGTTGCTATGACAGAGGCATGCAAAGAGATGGTATGGTTGCAAGGTTTTCTGGAGGAGCTTGGTCATGGGCACGGAAAAGGGTACTTTGCATTGTGATAGTCAGAGTGCTATTCAACTTGCCAAGAATCCGGTTTATGTATTTTTTCTATACCCTATGTGCCGAAACCCTAGGATATGAGGGTTTATATGGGCGGTCGTCGTTGTATCTTGTAATTTGGCTTCTTCGCCTTTGCCATAGTGAAACTCCAGCAACTCCATGGATGTAGCCCTGTTCTAGGGTGAACCACGTAAATCTGTGTCTTTGTTTTCGATTTCTTTGCTTCTTGTTCCTAGAAAATCCTAACAGTTTGATACCGCAAAATTTCTCTCCAGTCAACCAAAATATCATGATAGTACACCAATGGCTATATATGCATGCAGTTGAAGAGAGAAAATAAATCTCACAGGACCTATGCGCCAAAATTATGAACTTTTCATAGAAGACAAGGTTTCCCTCGTTGTGGCGGAGATAACAGCATCATAAAACATTTGGCAAGTAATAGTATTTTCCTGCAAGAAAGGAGGACAGTGAATTATGACATAAGTTTATCAACCAGAACATAAATTCACAATCAAGTGAGAGGATACCTTGAGCAACTCTTGCAATCTCCTTAGCAAACCCAGTAGACACAAACTTGTTTTCTGCGTCGATGACAAGGAGTGACATCCCTGCCTTGAAAATTTGTCCAGCAACATCTAGAATTTCATCCTTCATAAACAAGAAAGTGGATTAGATTTCGGTATGCAAAAACACAACTATTATATATGGACAAGATTTGAATGTTGCCGGTTGTTTTTCCTATGATGAACATATTAATGCAAAAACATAAGCCATCTGTAAAATGCTATGCCAACTAGAAGTTGCAAGCATCCTTGTTTACACACACATCACGAGTACACTATGAAATCTGGAAATGATGAGCAGTACATGAATTGATGGTAATTAAATCAAGATTGATAGGTTAGTTGAATGTGAACCCTATGCCTTTCACAAAGTTGGCAAATGGAAGTTCACTAGAGAAAGCTTATGGGCACAGAATCAAAGCATTACCTTTAGTTCTTGAGAAGAGGGCCTAGGAGCATCAGCAGAAGCAGTAGCTTCTGGACTTAAATAATATGATTAGTCTTAAAAAAACCTCTTGATCTTCTTCTTCACTTTGATCTTCTGCTAGGTCTTGATTTTGCTGGGGGATGCGGTCGAGGTGGAGGTGGCTGATTCTGCGGGTTCTCATTCACAATAGAGCGAGGCAGAATAACTAGTTCCACCTGCATTAATTGTACCAGAATGGAAATCAGGTAAAGTGTTTAGTAGAAATAAATAACTAATGGTCAGGAAGCAAATCTAGGTAAGACAGTCATTACGTGACTGATCTGACAATATTGTTTTAGGCTAAGCATTGGAAAAATCAAATAAATTGAAGACTTGTCCTTCTACCTACCTGAGTGCCTTGAAAGAAAATTAATTGTGGTCACAAGATGAAATGAGACTACGCGGAACTACTAGAAGTACTTATTAACAGAGCCTTGGGAATGTTCAACAGGAAGATGTATCCAGATTGTGCTGCTTTTCGTAAAGAAAATATGGAACATAATTAACAGTCTGATATAGAAAAATTGCAGATAAACGGAGGAACATTTTAACTGCAGCAAACACATTTTCCAACTCTTATTTCTTTTGTTCAAGGACTCTAGCTACTGATGATCACGGACAGGCTTGTCCTCGGACGAGGATGCAATTGAGTTCAAAACAAATCAGTGGAAATTAATTGACTGCAAACTCAAACTCAAGGCGAGGTGAATTGATGAAACTCAAGTTTTACTTCGACATCCAGAGAGACATAAAACCCAATATTTTGAGGGGTGCTTTTCATCTTTGGCAAGCATTGCAATTATTTGACGTACTTGAAGATGCCGACCATGGTTGTCACCGTATCGCGCGAATAGCACAGACCGAGATGATTGTCATAAGTTTCTCTATGAAAAGCTAGTCATGTTCCTCTGTAGTAACAAGCGTTTGATGTTCAACATTCAATCCAGTCCCCGCATTCATACTACTTGAGACAAGCACAATTAGAGAAAATTAAGCTTCTTGCGGCACGAATATCTTAAGGTTCCAAAGTCCTTTGGTACAAAGCAATAAGAAATCCATACTAACAGGCCAGAATTTACCTTATTTTGCCTTTTCAAGTACCTCGGCAGTATACAAAAGAGGACAACCAGTTAACCCTTAATACAGCTTTCACTTCTTGCTTACTTTGCCATTAGAGCTATTCCATGCCATCTGATTCCACTTTTCATGTATGTATGTGCTACAACTCATTTCAACATGAAAGAAAATCAAGCTTTCGAAAAATGATGCAGGAGCCACATGCTTAATTATCAAGTACTTCTTTGCCAAATAAGACTATATTATCTTATTGCATGAATGACATCACTACGTGAATTTTTATTCAGTGACTTCATAAGCAAGCGCAACTCTTACATGGCCCTGTCCCACCTAGTTGACCTATTTCCACCTTTCATGAGCCAACAATCTCTTTCAAGCCTCTCCGTCTATAACAGTATGACACCTCTTCCTATTGCATGTATGTCATATCAACAGACCAGCAGAAGCACAGTGCATTCCCACGGCTCCAGAAATGGGCCAAATGGCCAGTTTGATTGGGGTCAACATCAGCATCAATTGTTGCTACAAGTTCATTGTATATGCGCCCACAATGATAATACTCTCATACAAATCCTCATCCAGAACATCATAAGTTGCCAAAAGCCAAACTAAAATGTGAGAAACTCAAAGGGAAAAGACTGGCCAACTTTTGTTGTTGTTGAGGATTTGTATGAGAGTATTATTCATTCAAGAGTATTTTGTATTAGCCTTTGGGCTCAATTAATCAAACAAAAAACAAAAAACTTTTGTTGTTGTTGACGAGTAATGTCTTGTGCAACTTGATCGGTCCAATTGGCGAATCTCCACCATTAGGATCCAATACCCACGTAAGTAATCTAAACAAAAAACAGATGGAAGCTATGTTTTTCCCTAGTTTTCATACTTAGAAAAGGCCCTTTAGAATAAGGCTTTGCAATTTCTCTTGTTTTTACTTCTTTTGTATCCGTTCTTCCTGAATAACTAACTAAAATTCTTCATTCACCTGGTCTGATAACATCAGCTGAAGTAGGATAAATTTGCCGATATATGATGAACTGTTAGTTTCTCAAGCCACTTCGCATTGAAATCTCATATATGACAGCTGTTAGGTTTAACCCAAGTAGATCGTCAATTGACAGGTGGTTTGGATGAAAAATAAGTGACAATCGAAGATGAGAAGAAAAACAAAGAAGAGAAGAAAACAATGACACACGGATTTAACGTGGAAAAACCCTTCAAAATAGAAGGTAAAAAACCACGGGAGGAAAGGAGGAATCCACTATGAAAACACCAAGAAAACAACCAAGTTCTTCGTCTCTGTTTTCTTCAGAAAAGAGAAAACAGAGAACTTACAAAACCTCTCACCAAGGATGAAGAACAATGAAACCTTAACCCTAATCTCATGATCTAGGGCTTATATATATAGACCACTACGATCCAATAGGACCTTAACGGATTTATACTAAAACAAATATAATAAAACCCGTTAAGTATAGTTGCCTAAAATAAAACGGTCTTCGGTATCGGGCGTCCACGGTCGACCGTCAAGCTCCCACGGTCGACCGTCATGCTTCCACGGTCGACCGTCAAGTTCCTACGGTCGACCGTCATGCTTGAACGGTCCACTGGCACGAGTCCATCATCCGCCCGCGGTCGATCCTCACATCAACCCTGGGAAGTGATTTTCGTGACAGAGACGGACGGTCGATGTCACGGTCGATGTGGCGGTCGACCATGAGAATCTTGAGCAAGACGGTTGATGCTGCGGAAGATGCTCCGATCGTCCGTGACAATCTGCGGTCGACCGTCATGAGTCCACGGTCGACCGTGGTCTTCAGACTCTGCTGAGAAAGAGTTTTGAGACAAACTCAACAAATCTCCACCTGGCTCAAAAACTTTGATTTCAACATACTAATGGCACATACTCCCTCTCCTCCAAAATGCCCCGAAGGGCAACTCAATTGCTTCGAACTCCAATCAAGTCCAAACAATGCTTGAACTTGACAACAGGAATTGACTTTGTCAGCATATCAGCAGCATTATCTTACCAATTTTCTTGACACAGAGATCACCTCTTTCAACAAGATCTCGAACAAAATGATACCGAACATCTATGTGCTTCGTTCTCTCATGATACATCTGATCTTTCGTCAAATGAATTGCACTTTGACTATCACATAGAATTGTCCCATCACATGAAAACGAACTAATTTCACTTAATATGCCCTTAAGCCAGATTGATTCCTTTGTAGCTTCAGTAATGGCCATGTATTCAGCTTCCGTCGTAGACAAAGCAACTGTGGATTGTAAAATCGAGCGCCAACTGATGGCACATCCTCCAAGAGTAAAAACATAGCCAGTAAGGGACCTTCTTCGATCTAGGTCACCAGCATAGTCAGAATCTACATAGCCCATAACACTGCTTCCTGTCTTCCCAAAAACCAAACATGTAGAAGAACTACCCTTCAAGTATCTTAAAATCCATTTCACTGCCTGCTAGTGAGCCTTTCCAGGATTTGCCATGTATCTGCTCACAACACTAACAGCATGGGCAATGTCAGGACGAGTACATACCATAGCATACATGATGCTACCAACTGCATTGGAATATGAAACACGAGACATGTACTTAATCTCATCATCAGTTTTAGGAGACATATCTGCTGAAAGTCTAAAATGAGGAGCAAAAGGAGTACTAACCGGTTTGGCATCAAGCATGCCAAAACGATCAAGAACTTTCTCAACAAAACCCTTTTGAGTCAAAAACAGTTTTCCAGCTTTACGTTCTCTCTTAATCTCCATACCAAGAATTTTCTTGGCAGCTCCTAAGCCCTCCTTCATCTCAAATTCACGACTTAGAGCATCCTTCAACTGATCAACCTCAAACATATCCTTTGCAGCAATGAGCATATCATCCACATAGAGTAACAAATATATGAATGATTCATCAGGAAGCTTTCTAAAATATACACAACTGTCATACTTACTTCTAGAGTATTCATGGTGCAGCATAAAAGAGTCAAAACGCTTGTACCACTGTCTAGGAGACTGCTTCAATCCATACAAAGACTTCTTAAGCAAACAAACATGATCTTCTTTTCCTTCAACTGTAAAACCCTCCGGTTGATGCATATAGATAGTTTCATCAAGTTCTCCATTTAAGAAGGCAGTCTTAACATCAAGCTGCTCTAACTCATAATCATTTATAGCAACAAGACTAAGCAAGATGCGAATAGAGCTATGTTTCACAACAGGAGAAAAAATGTCATTGTAGTCAATACCTTCAATTTGACTGTAGCCTTTTGCAACTAATCTTGCTTTGTACTTAGCATCCTCAACACCAGGGATGCCTTCCTTCCTCTTGAACAGCCACTTGCATCCAACAATTTTCTTCTTCCTAGGAGGTTTTATTAAGACCCATGTTTGATTTTTCTGAAGAGACTCCATCTCTTCATTCATAGTCACCAGCCAAGAACCCGAGTCACTAGTTGAAATAGCATCTGAATAGGATGTAGGTTCATGAAAACAATCGGTTTCTAATCCAACAGACAGAGCATAAGCAACTAAATTATTTTCAGCATATCTCTGAGGTGGTCGAATATCTCTTCTTGGTCTATCTCTTGCAATGGAATAAATATCAGAATGAGTAGCCTCTTCTTCTTCATCATCTGAACCAGTCTGAGTTGGAAGTGCTTGCACTGAAGAAGAAACTTCCTGAGAAGTAACAGGAGTAAGCTCCACCTGCACCCCAACCGGTGAATTATCTGAGCCTTTTGAAACAAGAGGAGTAGCACAATTATTTTTCGGATGAAGCATAGCCGATTCATCAAAAGTTACATCCCGGCTAACCATGAACTTAGAAGATTCAGGACACCATAATCTGTAACCTTTCACTCCATCAATGCATCCTAAGAAGATGCACTTCTAAGCCCTAGGAGCCAGCTTTCCTTCGTTCACATGACAATATGCTGGACAACCAAAAATCTTCAAATGAGAATAAGTAGGAGATTTTCTTGACCATACCTCCTCTGGAGTCTTAAACTCGATGGAAGCAACTGGAGATCGGTTCACTAGATGACAAGCTGTAAGCACATCTTCAGCCCAGAAAGATTTCTCCAAACCAGCATTAAAGAGCATAGATCGTGCTCTCTCAAGAAGTGTCCTATTCATCCGTTCTGCAACTCCATTCTGCTGTGGAGTACCAGGGACAGTAAGATGCCTTTGAATACCTTCATTCCTGCAAAAGTTGTTAAACTCTCCACTGCAGAACTCTAGGCCATTATCTATCCTCAACCTCTTAACCTTCCTCTCTGTCTGCTTTTCTATCAAAGCCTTCCATTGCTTGAACTTCTCAAAAACATCACTTTTCTGCTTGAGAAAATAAACCCAGACTTTCCTTGAAAAATCATCAATAAAGGTAAGCATATATCTAGCTCCACCTTTTGATGGAACTTGAGAAGGACCCCAAAGGTCAGAGTGAATATAATCCAAAGTAGCTTTGGTTCTATGAATTGCACCACTGAAACTAACTCTCTTTTGCTTGCCAAAAACACAGTGTTCACAGAAGTCCACCTGATGAGTGCATGAAAGTGCACTCTGAACAGTCTTATAACCATCTCAATTGCTAAATTATTATTATTAAACAGCATCTTTATTACTATTTTTACATCTATATGTTGCTTCACATGGTTGTTTGGAAAATGCAGGAAATTGGAGCTAAAAGAAGCTGAAAAGAGTATATGGATCAACTTCAAAAATTAATCTGTACCTGCTCATGAAGAACCAGACGATGTGCCATATATGGTTGGAAAGCTCTTGAAGTCTACATTCTGGAGAATTTTACGGTTTGTGATTCGGAGTTTCCTAGAGAAAGTTACGGCAATTTCAGTACCAATGCGCAGTCTGAATGGCAGAAAGGAAAATAAGCTGGAAGTCCGAGCGATCCGCCGATCGATCGGACCACGCAAAAACGTGACAGAACATGTATTTTTCAGCCACAACGCATCCGATTGATCCCTCCATCGCTCCTATGGGGTCCGATCGATCCGACACCAATGGTCCGATCGATCGGACTCGGAAAAAGCCAAAAACAGCGGATTTTTACTCATCCGATCGATCCAACACTCATAATTTGATCGATCGGACTTGGGAATTAAAGGGTGACAGAACGTATGCTTTTTAGAGGAACACAGTTCGATCAATCCATCCATCGATCGGACTCAAAAATAGCCAGAGAAGGAGGATTTTTACGAAATCGATCGATCCGACTCCCTTAGTCCGATCGATCGGACACGGGCGAAGTTAGAAATTGAAGATTTTAACGCATCCGATCGATCCAGCACCCCGAGAAGGATCGATCGGACGTTCCCAGTGAATTAAATCAACGATTGTGATCTAATCCGAGGGTGGATACACTTGAGGCTATAAATAGGACTCTTTCTAGGGTTTGAGTGGGACTTCTTGGACGTTTTTGGAGGCTCTTTTCAGGACTTTTTCAAGAGGAAGAAGATGAAGGAATCTCCATCCATGGCTGAGTAATCCACGGGCATGGCGGACGGATGATCTAGTGAGGACTAGGGCTTCTTCTCCAACAATGGTTCATAGTTTTTAATCTTTATTGTTAAACTCTTCTTATGTATTGGATCTTCACGGATTGCTTTGTGGTTAAACATTATTATAAATCCAGTCATGCATCTTTTATGATATTTTGATCCCATAGTTATCTCTTTTGATTCTCCTACCGAGTCTTGCGAGACCTTTGCTATACATTGCCCGTAGTGACAGCTGGTATTGTATATTCTTAGGGATCTGGTAAGACAAGGTTGGGGCTCTATCCCGTGAGATCTTTGCTATGCATTGCCGATTGTGAGAGTTGGTATTGTGTATTCTTAGGGATTCGGTTAGAGTTAGGGCTTTGTCCCGATGAACTTTTGCTGCGCGTTGCCTGTAGTGACAGCCGGTATCGTGTATTCTTAGGTTTGGTTGGATGAAGTTTGAACTATAAAAAGGAAGAACCAATCGTAGGAAGAGACATTTATATTTTATCAGATTCATAATTCTATATCTTCCGGTTAAGGCGATTGGGATGTGAATCCCTTAACTGAGTATTATATGGACCATTGAGAAGAGAAGAGCCTAAATCCAAGTGAAGTGATTCCTGAAGCCTAGCCTTATTAAAAGCCTGATATCTTTAGTTAATCCTACATTATCATTTATCCTTTGATCTAATTTAGTTTAGTTAGCTTTTTTTATTGTTTTCGATACATTGTTATCTGTGTTTCTGGATCTTTCCTGCTTGTCTCTCTGTGGGATTCGACCTCTCTTATGATGTACTGCACCGCAACCGCTGTGCGTGACACATTTGAGCGACATCACCACCTTCCCTGTACTCTGACCACATAGTAAACCTCTCTTGCTCAAGAGAGACATACCCTTCTCACTCATGTGACCCAGACGCATATGCCATAGCTTAGTTACTTCAGAATCTGACAAAGAGGAAGAAGTAACAGCTACAGAGCCTGTAACAGTAGTTCCCTGCAGCACATATAAACTACCGCATCTCTTGCCATTCATAACAACTATAGCACTATAACAAACTTTTAGAACTCCACCTTCAGTTGTATACTTGCATCCATTTGCATCAAGAGTACCTAAAGAAATTAAATTCTTTTTCAACTCAGGAACATGCCTAACCTCCGATAATGTCCTCACCATACCATCATGCATCCTTATCTTAATAGTTCCCTTACCAACAGCCTTGCAAGTTGCATTGTTTCCCATGAGAACTAGGCCACTATCCACTGATTCATAAGTGGAGAAATAATCCTTGTAAGGACACATATGATAGGAACAACCGCTGTCCAAAATCCACTCATCCCTGCTGCGGATCTGATCCTGGTTAGCAAAGAGAACATCACCATTGTCTTCATGCACAACACTTGCCTCGGCAGTCTTATCAGGGTTCTGATTGTTTGGTGCTTCACGTTGTAACTTGTTCTTCAACTTATAACAGTCATCTTTCTTATGGCCCTTTTTCTTGCAGTAATAATAGAAAATATTACTAGAATCAAAATTTTTCTTGCCCCTTGACATTGATCTAGACTTAAATCTTCTGTTTTATGAATTTCTGTCACTTGGCCTACCTCTAGCAACAAGACCCTCAGCATGAGAGCCCGAAGATTGAGAAGTAAGTTCATTATTTAGCATATCTCTAGATAGGATATCAGCTTTAACCTCTTCTAAAGAAATACTCTCTTTTCCATAAGTGACAGTTTCACGAAAGTGCTTAAAAGATGGAGGAAGAGAACATAACAGCAATAAAGCCTTATCTTCATCATCAATCTTAACTTCCAAATTTTCTAAATCCATGATAATGGTATTGAAATTATCAAGATGTGATTTGATAGATGTACCTTCCACCATGCGAAGCATATATAATTGCTGCTTAAGCCGGAGCTTATTGGTTAAGCTCTTCGTCATATAGAGAGATTCCAACTTCAACTAAAGAGCTGCTGCTGTATCCTCCCTTGCAACCCCTCGAAGAACTTCATTGGATAAACACGACAGAATAGCAGTTAGAGCCTTCAAATCCAGTTCCATCCAATCTTCATCAGAGGTGGTCACAGGTTTCTTTGAAATCCCTCCAAGAGCCTTGAACAGGTTGTTCTGGACCAAAATCCCCCGCATACGAAGTTGCCATAAACTGAAACTGATCTTCCCATCAAACTTCTCAATATCAAACTTCGTTGCCATCACTCAACACCTAATCAATCAACCTAAAGCTCTGATACCAATTTGTTAGGTTTAACCCAAGTAGATCGTCAATTGACAGGTGGTTTGGATGAAAAATAAGTGACAATCGAAGATGAGAAGAAAAACAAAGAAGAGAAGAAAACAATGACACACGGATTTAACGTGGAAAAACCCTTCAAAATAGAAGGTAAAAAACCACGGGAGGAGAGGAGGAATCCACTATGAAAAAACACCAAGAAAACAGCTAAGTTCTTCATCTCTGTTTTCTTCAGGAAAGAGAAAACAGAGAACTTACCAAACCTCTCACCAAGGATGAAGAACAATGAAACCTTAACCCTAATCTCATGATCTAGGGCTTATATATATAGACCACTACGATCCAATAGGACCTTAACGGATTTATACTAAAACAAATATAATAAAACCCGTTAAGTATAGTTGCCTAAAATAAAACGGTCTTCAGTATCGGGCGTCCACGGTCGACCGTCAAGCTCCCACGGTCGACCGTCATGCTTCCACGGTCGACCGTCAAGTTCCTACGGTCGGCCGTCAAGTTCCTACGGTCGACCGTCATGCCTGAACGGTCCACTGGCACGAGTCCATCATACGCCCGCGGTCGATCCTCGCATCGACCCTGGGAAGTGATTTTCGTGACAGAGACGAACGGTCGCCGGAGGGAGGAGTAGAGACGAACGATCCTCCCTCTTGTTCAGTTACAAAAAGACTGCATTCAGCAAGCAAGAGCAAAACATGCTCTTGAAACCTATCACAAAATGATTGATTAGTGAGACACTATGATAGGACCTTCTTGTTGACACAGGGCCTACCAAGTACAAGAGGGGTGAAGCAACCAGCGACGAGATCGCCGGAGGGAGGAGCAATGAAATAAAGAGAAGAAGAGAGACAGAGAAGAATGCTTAGAGATAGGAGGAGAAGATGTAATATTCATTCATTTTCTGTAATGGTTTACATCTCCCGAATTTAATGAACTACATTGGCATAATAATGGAAACTCAGCTATTATAGCTCTTTATTTATCCCTGATTGCTTGTTGCTTGATTGCTGTTGCCATTCCGGGCAGTTTCTTCCTTAAGTTCCCACCAACTCTATGCCTTGATTCCTTCCCCTTGCTAGCCAGTCTCTCCTCCTTTGGTATGTATGAATCACTTCCGGCTATAACTTCCAATTCAGCATCCTATCACTCCCGGTGCCATGACGACGAACCTTGTCCTCAAGGTTCAAGTGTGGAAACTGTTTAGTTAACGGGATAAACGGCTCCCACCTAGCATCTTCCATGGGTAGGCCAGTCGAGTGGACTAGGACTTCCTGTACCACCTGATCCCCACATTTAACCCAGCGGTAATCGAAGATCTCGGCGGGCTCAATGACCAAGTCCCCGTCATTAGTGAAGTCAGGAAGGTGCGGCAAAGCGCAACCAATAGTACCTATCTGACGGCGCAGTTGGGAGACATGGAAGACCGGATGTAATTTGGATTGAGGAGGCTGTAATAGCCGGTAGGCAATATGACCCACCTTCTATGCAATCTGAAAAGGACCGTAAAATCTAGGAGCTAATTTCTTGTTGGCACGGAACTGAACGGAAGTCTGTCGGTACGGATGCTTCAATGGAAAGAAATGCGCGTACTTTGTAAGCCGATCAACGACCACCATGACCACCGAGTAGCCGGAAGATTTGGGTAAGCCGTCGATGAAGTTCATAGCTATGTCTTCCCATACGCGACCGGGAACAGGAAGGTGATGAGACATGAAAAGTACACAAATTACCCCGTTAATTTACCTTTGTTAGTCTGAGAGTAAGGTATTTCTAATAATCTTCATGGTATGTCAAGTACAAGAGCCCTAAACAAGAGTTAGATCAACTTTGGAGCGTAAACGAGCCTATTCGGGCACATTTAAGTACATGAGTCCACTTCAAAGATTAAACTGTA
This sequence comes from Narthecium ossifragum, assembly GCA_963920575.1. Lineage (NCBI taxonomy): Eukaryota > Viridiplantae > Streptophyta > Magnoliopsida > Dioscoreales > Nartheciaceae > Narthecium > Narthecium ossifragum. The sequence continues at coordinate 22,147,430 of OY986965.1, forward strand.
CCTTCTAAGGAAGAACCAGATAATGTGCCATATATGATTGGAAATCTCCAAAAGTCTAGTTTCTGGAGAATTTTACGGTTTGTGATTTGGAGTTTCCTAGAGAAAGTTACAGTACTTTTTGTACCAACGGCGCAGTGCTGAATGGCAAACGAGATAATATGCAAAAACGAAGATCGATCTTCTGTGTATAAAAGATCGATCTTTGTGCTGCAGACATAGATGACAGAGAGCTATGTCTTGAAAGATCGATCTTCTCCTTTAAACGGATCGATCTTCTTCAGGCGCATCCAGTTCTACGGGATAAAAAGATTGATCTTTCTCCATAAAAGATCGATCGTTATATGGCGGCTGGGCAAAATAAAAGGCCCAGATGTAATCCGAAGGGGAGAAGCTTGAGGGTTATAAATACCAAACTCAGGGCTCTTATTGGGGGATTCTTTTGGACAAGAAGAGGCTAAGGAAAGGGGCAACCCCCTTGGGCAAGGAAGGGAGCTCTCATCCAAGAGGGAGGAGATTGATGAAGAAGAGGAGGATTCATCTCTTCTCCATGGCTTCTCCATCGAAGATGAGTAGCTAATCTATTTACCTAGTGGAATATCATGATGTTTTAGGTTTTCTTTATAGTTTTCTTTGGATTTTTAGATGTTGTAAACCCTATTGAGACAAGATTGTATGGATTTATGCTTCATTTATCATCTTTGTAGTTGGATTCTAATGTTGAATGGTGGATCTCATTCTATTGCATAGGCTAGACCCTTATGCTTGGGTGGTGTTTGTTGATATTCCCTAATGAGTAGGCTATGCTAGAACTATGACCACTTGTGTTGAAAGGAGTATTGGCTCTAAGTTAGGGCTTGTAGGTGCTAGAACCACCCCAATCCACATCTAGCCTAGCCTCCATTCCATCTTTCTAATGTATTTGGATGCGATGTGCTAGAACCACATTGATTCATTACCATATTCCATACAACCCGATTCCTTGCGACGAGATGATCCCAACCTGACCTCTCGTTGGCGATGATCGAAGCTAATCCCTCGATCGTTGACTTTCTAACATAGACCTAGTGCGACGGATAGTCTTTACCTGGCTATTTGTTAGCGACGACCTTTGTTAGCCACAAGGTAATCGATATTGTAGTGTCTCGGTAGGATTGCGCATCTTGATCCATTAGAAAGCTACGATTGAGCCTAATCCGGATTGATATTCCCTAGGACCTCTCTCTATCCATTGAGTCATTTACATGCTTTCTTAGTTTCCTTATCATAAAACCCAAAAACCATTTCTTTCATTTTTCTTGTAGGAACACTTAGATTGAGGTTAGTAGTTTAATTGTTTCCTTACGCATTCCCTGTGGATTCGACTCGGACTCCTTGCCAGCTACCCCCAAAGTAGTTAGTTAGTAATTCGATTATAAATTTGTAATTTTAATCGGGCGCGTTAAGCCGTGACACTTTCCACGTCCCATCAGATGGGGCTGGAGTAAACCTGCAGGTGACGTGGCTTCATATTTGCTCCTCTGGCACGTATCATAGGCGCGCACATACAGGTTGATGTCACGATATATCGCCTGCCAGAAGAAACTTGCCGCTAGTCGCTTGTATGTCCGCAATATCCCAGAGTGGCCACCGACGAGGGTATCGTGGAGCTCAGCCAAGAGGTGCAACTTGTATTCGGAATCCACTGGCAACAACATATGGCCTTGGAGCCATATGATGCTATCCACCAGTGAGTAGTTCATGCAGGCGGGATTGCCCTGTTGTATCCGTCGCCGGAGATCGTCCAGAGCGGGGCTCGATCGAGCCTCGTCACGGATGGTATCGAGCAAGGCCGAGCGGGATGAGAGGATCGCGGTAAGCTCGACGCCTTCGTGCTGGCGAGAGAGGGCGTCCGCAACGTTGTTCTCGCAACCTGGGAGGTAAACGATGGCAAAATCGAAGCCGAGCAGCTTGAGCATCCATCGTTGTTGATCTAGCGTGGTCAGGCGCTGCTCCAAGAGGTGTTTCAGGCTCCGATGGTCCGCCCGGAATTGGAATCGCCGCCCAATCAAGTAGGTGCGCAACCTCAAGACGACATGAACCACCACCATGAGCTCCTTCCCGTAGGTAGATCTAGCCTGCGCCCGTGGTGATAAAGCCTTGTTGAAGAAGGCGATGGGACGACCGTCTTGCATAACCACGACACCCATTCATGAGCCCGATGCGTCAGCGTCGATGACAAAGGTCATGGAGAAATCCGGCAGAGCCAAAAAAAGGGTGGAGGACATGGCGTGTTTTAGCGCAAGGAACGCCGCCTCTGCCTCGTCGGACTAGGTGAACTTCTGGTGCTGGAGGAGCTTGGTCAGTGGTCGGGCGATGCGACCATAGTCACGTACAAACCGGCGGTAATAGCCGGTGAGCCCGAGGAAGCCACGCAAAGCGCGGATGGACGGACGTCGTGGGCAATCCAACATCCTGTGGATTTTCTCTGGATCAGCTGCCACACCACGAGAGGATATTAAGTGGCCCAGGTAATCAACCTCGGTGCGCCCGAAGACACATTTTTTTCCGTTGGCCACAAGGTGATGGCGACGCAAGGTTTGGAACGCCCAGAGCAGGTGATGCATGTACTCGTCCCAACCATTGTTGTAGATTAAAATGTCATAAAAAAACAAGGATGAACTTCCGGAGGGCTGACCTGAAGATATCATTCATGATGGCTTGAAATGTTGCCGGCGCATTGGTGAGTCCAAAGGGCATCATCAAAAATTCATAGTGGACGTCGTGGGTGCAGAAAGCCGTCTTGTGCACATCGGTGGCGGCCACCCGGATCTGGTGATAGCCTGACTTTAAATCCAGCTTCGTGAAGAAGGACGCGCCATGTAGTTCGTCTAGAAGCTCATCAATGACAGGTATCGGATAGCGATCCTTGACAGTGATGTCGTTGAGTGCCCGGTAATCCACACAGAACCTCCAAGAGCCGTCTTTCTTTTTTACTAGCAGAACAGGGGAAGAGAAGGGGCTCATGCTTGGTTGGATAATCCCGGACTGGAGCATCTCACGTACAATTTTTTCTATCTCCGTCTTCTGGGCATGCGGGTACTGGTACGTTCGAACATTCGCTGGGCCAGCCCTAGGGTGATCGTGATCTGGTGATCATGGAATCTGGCGGGGGGAAGGCCGTGGGGCTCGGCGAAGATGTCCTTGAAGTCCAGTAATAGGGAGTCAAGCGGCAGTGGAAAGTTGGCCTCAGGCAATTGAGATGGGTCCTCACTTGATGCCAAGCAAAAGTAAGCGTCTGCATCATGATCCAACAAGCGCTGGATTGAGTGTAGTGAACCCCGGGAAAGGGTTGGTTGAGCCCCACCGCGGAGCACCTGGTTGACGTTGTTGAGGTCGAACCACATCGTCAAGTTCTCCCAGTAATGCAAGACCGGGCCGAGAGCGTGCAACCACTGGATCCCGAGCACAACATCCGAGCCACGGACTTCCAACGGGTACAAGTCCACGCGGAAATGTAGCTGTTGGATGGAGATCTCGACATTCTTGCAGATCTCGCGACACGTGAGGCGGCGTCCATCGGCTACCATGACGGTGAAGGTGGTAGCCCGGGTTGTGACGCACGCGAGTTTCTTGAAGAGGCCGGTGCGCACAAAGTTATGGGCGCTGCCGCTATCAATGAGGATCGAGACCGCCTTTTCCGCCACCGTTCCTGCGACGCGCATGGTGCGAGGGGTAGAGCACCCGGAGAGGGCATGGATGGAGATCTCCGGTGAGTCTGGGGGCTCCTGTTCGGCGTCGGAAGTATCTGGCGGAGAAAAGGTGTCGTCGTCGTCGGCCGGCAGAACCTCGAGCAGGAAGAGCTGCTGATGCTTGCAAACGTGCCCCTTGACAAACTTCTCGTCGCAGTTATAGCATAGGCCCTTGTCCCGCCACTCATTCATCTGGTCCCACCTCAGCCGAGTGAAGCCGACATTCCAAGGCATCGGTGGGGTTGGCGCCGTCGCCCCGCTCACGGCCGGGGAACCCATGGTAGGTAGGGGCAGCGTGGTCTTCCGAGTGGGTGTCGGAAGGAGGCCAGCGCTGCCAAAGGTGTGCCGAGTCTTCAAATGCCTTTCCTCTACAAGGAGAGCAAGGCTGATGGCGTTTGGAAAGGTCCGCGGGTCCAGCAATTTGACATCTAGCCGAATCTCCTCGCGCAGACCCCCGATGAAGCAACCGCGCAGTTGTGGTTCCGACCAATCCTGCACCCAAATCGATAGACGCTCAAACTGGGCTTGATATTCATGCACCGAGCTAGTTTGCCGTAATTTGGAGAGGGTCCCATGGATATCGTCCTCGTCCCGAGGCCCGAAACGCGTGCAAAAAGCCGTCGTGAATTCCTGCCAAGAGGGATGCGAATGAAATCCTTTGAACCATCGGAGCCAGTGGAGAGCGTCACCCTGCAGATGGAAGGAGGCCAGCAACACCTTGTCCGCCTCAGCAGTGCCTTGGAATTCGAAGAACTGCTCCACCGCATAAACCCACCCCGTCGGATCATCCCTCGAAGTCCGCGGAAAATCCACAAGAGTAAAACGGGCTTGTACTCCACCCGGATCAATCGGCGGACAAGAACCCAAACTTCCCTGGTGGGACCCCGGAGACGGAGGGTGCCGACTGTGTCGGAGTTCAAGGATAGTGTCGGTGAGGGCCGAGACCTAGCCCTTAAGCTCCCCCAAGGACTGGATTTGGGCAGAAAGATCCTCGTAGGAGTTCGCGTGACGACGTACAGCTTGCTGGAGCCCATGGATATCGACCTCGATCTGCCGAAACTTAGCCGCATCGTCCATGGACCGCAACTCCTTAGGCATGCAGCGAAGGGGACCTGACTCTGATACCAATTGATAGGACCTTCTTGTTGACACAGGGCCTACCAAGTACAAGAGGGGTGAAGCAACCAGCCACGAGATCGCCGGAGGGAGGAGCAGTGAAATAAAGAGAAGAAGAGAGACAGAGAAGAATGCTTAGAGATAGGAGGAGAAGATGTAATATTCATTCATTTTCTGTAAGGTTTTACATCTCCCGAATTTAATGAACTACATTAGGATAATAATGGAAACTCAGCTATTATAGGTCTCTATTTATCCCTGATTGCTTGCTGCCATTCCGGGCAGTTTCTTCATTAAGTTCCCACCAGCTCTGTGCCTTGATTCCTTCCCCTTGCCAGCCAGTCTCTCCTCCTTTGGTATGTATGTATCACTTCCGGCTGTAGCTTCCAATTCAGCATCCTATCACACTATCTTCTACCCTATCACACTATCTTCTACACAACAAAAGAGAGTGTGCGGTGAACAAAAAACTGTAAAAGGGTTAAATGCTAATAGCTAACAAGTCTTATGCATATACTAGCTAATTAAACTTATCTAAAATCATCACTATTAAAGTGATCAGCATTAGTCAACAACTATTACAATAATTGTAGTTATGGACACTTCGATGCAGTTTGCCTAGATCAAATGAAAGCGGCAAAATAAAGCTGGATTTTTTTTTTTGTCGACCCTTACTCCCAGCATTATAACCTAAAACTTGATGAGTAGAATAACGTAATATATACCTAAAATGCTCTAAGTTGAGGCCAAATGCACTAGGAAACATGAACTGCAAGCCTAGCTTTTAAATGGAAAAGATAAAAGAAACCCTTAGAAGGTACGATGTGCAATGGAAGCTGCATACATTTTTTGTGCTCTCAACAGATAAATCTACTAGTAAAGATTGCAAGTAGAAAGTACTCAACAGCCTTCTTTAGGTCATCCATATTAACTTTCTCACGCCATACCAAAGCAGCTAGACATTTTTTGACTCGAGCAGCATACAGTTCAGCTCTGTTTCCCTGTGGAAATCAGTAACATTCTCGTGAAGAGTAGTTAAACTTGAACATAAATGCTCTATGCTGAAACTTTTTTCCAACTTTTTGCTTCTTTTGACAAGCGCACTATGTCAGAAGATATGCGGTTGTGCTACTTTATGTCCTGTTGAAAGTCAATTAATCATGTTTAAGAATGTCGAGTAGGTGAAGAATATTTCCAGCATCGCTATGATACAATGGAATATACATAATACAGCCAAAAAGTTCAATCCAACAGCTAATGTCAAAAACTTATACATCTAACCTGACTTATAATTCCATCTCCTATTTCAGAGAATGCATATGCTCCTATGGAACACTGGCAGTTCAATTTGTCTCAGTCGCATAGCTGTTATATAGTTACACCCAGCAATCTGTATCCCTGCAATCCGCACATCATGACACTGAAAATCTCATGCTTATGACAATAATAATTGTTCTTACCCATTCATTGCACAGCTTCCCATGTATCGGCACGTATCTAACTTCATCCACATAAAAAGACATGGATTATCAATCCACTTCATTCTCTTGTCCTCATTCTTGAGATCTTACTACGATAGCAAATTGCCGAGCAAGTATTGTGCCATCATAGCAAAACTTGAGTTTGATATTATAGGATTACATCTTCATTCTAATTTTTCTTTTTCGTTTTTTTGTTGAGCTCTTACTAAAATAGCATAATGTCGACCAAGTATTGTTTCAGTCTGAGGCTCACATGGCAACCTTTGAGTTTAGTAGCACTAAACCTTTGGCAGCCATTAAGCTCTTTTAATAGATGTTGGGCATGCAGCTCTTTACAGAGTACAATCCAATTTCAAAAACTTCAAAGCCCCCAATTGTCATAGTCTCTAGTGTTCTTCTAATTATGATCAGTTACTTGAAAAAGTTCTCTCTTGTTAATCTGTAGACAGTAGAACATAGAAAGGTCAAGTATAAACTTACAATCAACTAAGGAAAAGAAATACATAAATATGAACATATAGCTTTACAAGTAAAACAACAAAGCTCACTTAGTTTAACGTTTGAAACACATTGCTTATAGGACAAACGATTGCACGGATGATACATTACCAAATAAAGCAGAAGAAACAGAGAGATCAAAGAGTGCAACTGAAAGATCCAAAGAAGCTTAATGTTCTGAACCTCCACAACCAGCTGGTACTTTAGTTGCTCTCTGCTGATGCTGACATCCTTCAAATACTCGCCAAAATGATCTGCACTATCATAATTTGAGAGAGCCGATTCAATACCCAAAACAATAAATAGGAAATAAAAAAATTTCCATTTGGCTTGTCAGATGAAGCATGAATACATTAAGGCCAAGGGAACAAACCATCTAGAGGAAAATAAGACTGGGAAATTTCAGCAGCGTCATAGACAAGGCAGCTGGTGAATAGATATCGACTCATAACATGTTAGCACCAATTGTATTGAATAGGTCAAATCCAAAATACCTGACATAAAAGGAACTTTTTAACATGTAAAATCTTAGAGAAGTGAAGCAAATATTCTTCTTTTAACAGAGTGGGATTACATAAAAGATTTGAGTCAAGAAAGCTCCATCTGAGAGCTGATTGAATTCTTATGACTTTCCATTGACTCGATATCATCTATTGCAATAGTGCGAGATTCATGACGAAGGCTGTTTTGGACACGAGAGCACACTGCCACAAAAAAAAGACCAGTTTGCCAATAGGAAGTGCAAATACAGGGTCGTTTGTGCTCGAGCTTTTGCAGCCAAGGAGAAATCCTCTCATGCCACAAGACTTGGAGAGAATATCACTCAAGAGAAGCTTAAGGTTTTATTCAGGAAACCAATGATCTCTGAGGCATGATCAGAAGTCTAGGAGAAAAGGTTAAAAACAATACCAGGACTATTCAGCAGGATTCGCCAAAAATAAATCAATTACTAAAAGCAACCTGCACTCGTGTCATTGCAATAGTACCTGAGTTTTCGCAAATTCAGTTCCCTCCTCCACCATCTTAACTACTTCCTTGCTAGCTTCCTGGAACTGTGTTGCAATGCCAACAGCTGCAACACGGTCATTAAACTCATCGCAAGGTCTGCACTGCGGAAGAAGGGCTCTTAGAAGTGAGACAAAGAAGCCAAATGACTCTGGCGGCTATGAGGAATCTGAAGCGACCATTCCACTATAAGTAATTGAGGAGGAAGCCTTGAAAATGCCAACACTCTCGGATCGAAAAGTATCAAGACTGTGTATCATGACATTCAGAAATAAAATTCCATGAAAGAATGTATGAACTATTAAGAACCTTAGATTATTTGCTATGCCATCAAGTAAGTGCTCGCATACAGAACCTTCTTCTGGGTTTTAAGTAGCAATGAGAGGATGCTTGCATGGATGTCGAAAACTTATTCCTTCTCGTTCCATAGTATTAATGCCTTATGTCAGAACATTCAGAAGCAGATTGCTGATGCTCTCATCCAAAAGGTTTATCTCATCAACATATAAAACACCTCTATGGGCTTCTAAACTTGAACTGTATACGCTTCTAAACTTCACTATTATTCTCAAGCTTTGCTCATTGGCCTTCTTTTATTGTCATGAAGCATTCATTATCATTTGCATCATCTTTTTGGTTGCAATTTATGGTGTTCTTAGTTGTTTGTTTGTCTTGTAAATCCTTGACCTTCCTCTGTGTGTGGAGTGATGGGATACTTAGTATTTGTCCCTGATCTGGTATGCACTCTGGCATGCTGCTCATACAAAAGAGGTGGCTTTCTGTCTTCTTCTCGGAGGCTTTCTTTGTCTTCTTCTCCGATCCTGAATATGCTACATATTGATCATACTCTTGACCATCTTTGTCTTTTGCTTCTTCTTCTGGTTATTGTATCTATTTATCACCATACATTGTTACTTTGTTATTGTCATCAGTTTTAATCATTGTTGGTACTATTATCATTGTTGTTGTAATATTAGTTTGGTTGTAGTTGCTGGTGTTCTGTTGTTATGAAATAGTTTTCTGTCAAGCCAAATGTTAAATATGCCTAACACGATGAGGCTTAATTAATAAAGACAAACCTGGTATATGACCCCTTAGAAGCTGAGTCACTTGCAGCATGTAGCAATTTTTTTTTTATCTTTCCAATAGGATCCTTTAGGAGCTCTTCTTATTGGAAATAGCAGCAAAGAATTAGTCTGGAACATCCTGAGGATTGGGCAATGTTTTAGGGGTTGTTTGGTTGCCAAAAGTGGGTGGTGGAGTGGCTGGACTAGCAGCACTCCCTCCACTTGAAGCTGTTTGGTTAGACCATAAGTGGAGGGAGTGGGTGGACTAAGGGTGGACTAAAGGCCTCCACTCAGTCATTTCACTCGCAAAAAAAATGCCAGAGTCGGCTGAGTGGAGTGGGAGGCCATTTCATTAATACCGAACCAGTCACCCACTTGACATACAAGTCCCGATAGTTTAAAAAACACTCGGGCTAGGGTTTCCTCTCCTCACCTCCTCTCCGCCGGCTCTCTCCAGGTTTCCTTCTCCTCACCATCTCCTCATCTCCTCTCCGCTGGCTCTCTCGGGGGTTTCGGACAAAGCTCCGAAGCGTAGCTATTCGGACCAAGCCCCGAGATCCCAACTCTCTTTCCCCGTCCCTCGATCGCCAATTATATACCCAGAGGAAGGCCGAAGAGCCGCGGAAGAGAGGAGGGTTTGTAGTTCCTTGGAGCTGGAGAGCGATCTCTAATGGCGGGAGGGATCAGAGAGGAAGCGAGATCTAGGTCCGGCCAGATCTGATCGCGGATCGAGACCCTAGAAATTCCATGGCGGGCGCCGTCTCGGCGCTCTTCTTGCTGGACATCAAGGGCCGCGTCCTCGTGTGGCGGGACTACCGCGGCGACGTCTCCGCTTTCCAGGCCAAACGCTTCTTCACCAAGCTTATTGAGAAGGAGGTGATCCAGATCTCCATTTCCCTTCCCTATGTTCGTATTAGATCGAACTGTTGCTATCCCGATGACATAGTTTCTTCTGTGAGATCTATTATAATTAGGTTTTGGAAATGGATTGCTTTTGAGCTTCAGAATCTTTAGATTGGTTTCACTTAGTGAGGGATAGAAAGTTTTGGAGATAAATTTGCTTTGTAATGAGTTGGGTTCCATGTTTGATGTTGCAATTCTGGATTTGGATTGGCTTATATTATAGTAGGTGCTTTATACTGAGAAGTAGAGGGATTTGGTGAGCAAAAATCTTGATTTTGATTTGTTGCAGGGGGATCCGGAGTCTCAAGACTCAGTAATGTTACACAATGGAGTCACTTACATGTTCATACAACACAATAATGTATTCTTGATGACAGCGGCAAGGCAGAATTGCAAAGCAACGAGTATTCTGCTCTTTTTACTCCGTGTTGTCGATGTGAGTTTTTCCTTGCTGTTGTTTGGTGATAGATTCTTAACAGTTAGTACTATTAAAAATTGGGTTGAATTGAAGTTACTTGCTTTCCATGAAAAATTTGCTTGATTGGTTATATTCTAGTGCAGGTGTTTAAACATTATTTCGAAGAGTTAGAGGAGGAATCATTAAGAGATAATTTTGTCGTTGTGGTGAGGATCGAAATTTTAATCATGCTGAGCTTTGTTATGTAGATTGTTATATATGCAAATTTTGAATTCTGGAAAAAGCATATAGAGGTCATTTTAATGTTGGCAAATTTTTTCCTTCTACGCAGTATGAGTTATTGGATGAAATGATGGACTTTGGGTACCCTCAATACACCGAAGCAAAGTTCCCCATTTCATAATCGTCTTGCAGTGTTAAAAGTGGTAATAACCAGTATGAACTGTGAATTTGTTAATCCGGAGGAGCAATTTATGGGAATTTTTATTTCTGAATGATGTATGCTGATGACACCCTACTACCTCACCATTTGATAAGATTTTTGGTTATTTGTTTCTAATAGCATATTAAAGACGTGTTCGGTGAATATTCTGCTCTACTTATCTATGCAGAAGTACTAGTTTATGAGTTTCCTCGAAACAAAAGGTAAATGCTTGGTAGCTGGTATCATCTACTTGAATTGTGACTTGTGACACCAATGCTCGATATAAAATTTGTAATCGCCAAATGATCTTCCAATAACTGTATGTTTTGGTACCATGGTGTTGTTATTTCTCTGCTGGACTGAAATATATTTAATAATGATCTTCCAATAACTGTATTATATCTACCATTGGCGTCAATTAGAAACATGTTGTTTAATCCTTTTGCAGGTGTGCTTTAATCACGATGAAATTTTATGTCGTCTATAAAGAAAGACGGTCAGGAGTTTATAGCAACTGGCCAGAGTGTCATGCCCAGGTGCATAAATTTAGCGGGACTTGTTATCGTGGGTTCCGCAATCAAAACGATGCATTGGCGTCATTTGGTGATTATGAGCTTGAGCTTGGAAAGGGGAAATCAGACAAAGATAGGCAGTATTCGACGGTTTCTTTATTGGTCTTTGGACTCATTGTGTTGATTGTAAGTTACATTATTTATATTGTATGTTAATATGTTCAAGATAGTCGTAATTTGAGGACATTGGACGAGATCTATTGAAGTAGACGGATTGTGATACTTTCTAGTTTTGAATGCTGTAGAATGAGTTTAAAATTTTCAATCTGAACAGGTTCCATGTGTTGAAAATATATAGAAGATTTTGCCAAATTTTCAATTTGAACAGGTTCCAATCCTTTCGATAATTTACCTTCGTGCATGTTGCCAAAACAAGTACATCAAGATATGATAATTTATTATATATCGTAAAAATAGTTAAGGTGGAAAAATTAATGATTTTCTCCCACTAAATATTTTTTCGTATTATAAAAACACATCCAATACTTTTAAAATGTATTTAAGATTCATTTTTTGAATCGTTTAAACTCACTCCCCCTAGTCGGGGGTGACCATATCCTCACTTTCAGCACCAACCAAACAGCAGAAAGTCCAAAAGTCAGTTAACTTAGCCTCCACTCCAACACCAATCAAACAGCAGAAAGTCCAGAAGTCAGCCAACTCAGCTTCCGCTCCAGTACCAACCAAACAGCAAAAACTGACAAGCCACTTCGTAGGACTTCACTTAGCAAAAGTCTGCACTCCAGAAATAACTCCCCTCCACCCAGTCCTGAGCAACCAAACACGCCCTTAGCACCTCTTCTTGTGGAACTAGTGGCAAAAGTAGTGAATCTGGAAATTTTTCTGTTTTTGCTAAAATTGTATGACATGCCAGCTTTCTAGATTACTCTTTCCACTTTCTAATTTAAAATAGCAAAATAACTCTGATTGGCAACCAACTTTAGGTCTATTAAATCAACATTTTTGTTTCTAACTACTAGTAAGGCAAATGCAGGTTCAAAATTCCCAAAATTGTATGACATCTGGTTTAACTACAAGATTGTCTAGTATTTCTAGTCATAAGGTATACACAGGCTTTCCTTTCTAGGCTTCTCTTTTTCTCCAATCTTGCTGCTCGTACAAAAGTCACAATAAATGTTTTAGCTCAAAAGAAGTTCTTGATCAGTTAGATGTCTTTAAGCTAATATGCTATCTATTTGATGTTTGGTGACAATAAATGTTTTAGCTCAATAAGATGTTCTTGATTTCACAATGTCCTCCTCTGGTTCATCCTCCCCGTTCCATTCTTCTCCAATTTGTTTTTGTGGATCGAGATCCAAACTGAGGACTAGCTGGACCAAAGAAAATCCCGGAAGAAGGTTCTTTAACTGTGCATTAATGGTAATGGGTATTTATGTTTGCATTCGGCTTAGGATTATGCTCATGAATCTTAATTTTGCAATAAATCTTGATTGATTACAGCCTCAAGGTGGATGTGATTTCTTCCATTGGGTTGATGGAGAAATATGTGAACACGGAGAGAGAGTCATTGTTAGGTTGAACAAGAAGATTCAAAGCTTAGAAGCTGTCCTGGAGAACTTGAATTGTAAAGAGGATGATGACATTGGTGAAATCAATGTGTAAATCCTCTCGTCAGACAAGAGATCTTGATCATGTTATTGTAGGCCTGGAAATGGATGTTAAAAGGCTCCAAAATAGAGTCCATGAGTTGTATGTAACAATTATAGTACTTGTAGTAGTCATTGCACTAATGGTGAACATGTCTTGAGTGTGAATGTGTATTCCTTTTGTGCAACTGTTGGCTAGATACTAATGTAAGCTTTTGTCAAGCTTTTATCGAGCTTTTATAATCATTCTAATGTAATGTTAATGTAACCATCAAGCTTCTGCCAAGATTCATTTTTTGTTGTCAATTTGTTTGCTAGCTCCAAAACAGAGTCTATAATTATAATATTTGCTGCCAACAGACAACAAATTTTCAACAAATACACCATGGTAATAGCGTAAGAGGCTTGATGTTATTTGAACTGGTTGATGATATTTAGCATAAGAGGCTTGATGCTTGTGGTAATAGCGTCAAGCAAGTTTGAAAAAAACTATAGTAAAAGAATATATGCCATACTAACCATTTCCAAGTGAGGTAAGCAATTTAAACCCCCATCCTGAGCAACCATGTAAACACGGATTTGCGCCACCTATGAACACGATTTATTGAATCCACAGTTTTTGCTTGTTTGAGATTTAGTTTTAATATTTTCAATTCAAGATTATCTTATCTTGCTTGCAGTTGGGTAGAAGTTGATTTGTTTGTGTATTAAGCTAAGTATAAAAGGTAAAACAAATGAAATTTATGAAAAATTTTGGTAGCATTTCCTTTGTATATTTAATATAGCATCAACTGCGTACAATTATTTGACATTTACAAAAATAGTGAGGTACACCCTCATGGGCATTGAATTAAAAAGAACAATTTCCACATTGATAGTTTCCACACACCCACATTTCCAAATTGACAATATGACCACATTTCCACCTTGACAAGAAAGAAAGTTTTCACACTTCTAGCAGCAAATAAATATCTAACAACAAATGGTAACATGTAGTTATAAAGCATCATTTCACTCCTACATAATTATCATTAGTTCTCTCATCCATCTTGACAAGAAAGTAAGCGACAATCACATTTCTCCATCGCTGTCATTATAAGACAACTCATACATGCTTCTCTGTTGGAATTCCTGCATGAAAAACATATAAATTAGCACATATATATACATTACTGTTTAAGTAATTAAATCAGCCATAACTTATCTTATTGCAAGTAAAGTGAGACATAATGGACTCTTACTTATCAATGAAAAGAAATCGCCACAAGAAAATAGGGGGAACAATTGCTAAATAGAGTTGCTTTAAATGCTAAACAAAGTTGCTTTAAATGCTAACAACCTTCATGGATTATAACTTCATTAATTAACATGTGATGATGCCAATTAGGATGCTAGTATAATGAGATGACAACAAACATGACATAATGAGATGACAACAAACATGACAAAGCAAAAAACTAGAATGAGCTTCAGAATTTGATCAATTTTGTAAATGGCAAGAGAACCTAGTATGTCATTGCTATTCATCATGTCTATGGAATCACCCTTTCATATATGCATGTCATGGTCAATTTTGCATCATTAACCTATGCAAGAAGGTAAGCTACTTATGGGTGATGTACAACACTACAGATGATATAGGTTAAAGCTTTGCAAGCAATTTCCTTCTAAAAGATAAAGTACTACAATTAAAACGTAATGGAACTGAGCCAATTAAAATCTAAATATGCCAATTGCAAGCTAATTTCACAAATTAGGCATCATAATCATTTGTTTAGCCTATAGGTTATATGATAGAGCACATATAGAATTAATTACTGAAGATGGATTCCAAGCTAAGCACCATAAGAATATTTGACACTAATATAATTTCGATGGAGCATTCGAACAAACTCGCTTAGAAATTCAAGATCAAGAATTCGCACATAGAACTATATCTAACAAACAAACTTACATAATTATATTGGGGATAACTGGAACCAGCGCCAACATGAGACAATTCATGTACTCGTGGTCCCAATCTCTATAGAACTATAACACGATTTAGTGACAACATCGGATAAATAAGAAGTGATGTAAAATTTTAAAACTTACATAATTATATTGTGGATAAGTGGAACCAACGCCAACATGAGACAATTCATGCGCTGACCTGTTTTATATGATAGAGCTTTGAATTCAATCATATCACTGACATGTTTTAACTACGAAATCAAAAAAACCTTTCAATCGGAGAGCATCGACAATCATTCAATTGGAGAATGGAAATCCAGCATAAAGCAAACATTCAATCGGGGAGCACCGACAATCACCAAAAATCGCCAAAAATCCAACAAAAAGTACCAAACCATATAAAGAAAGAGAATCTTTTTCCCAAACATGAGGTTGATGTCAATCGGAGAGCACCGGCAGCACCACGGTGGAAGCCGTTCACCGGAGAATGATGGAGGTTGAAGCCGAATGCCGGGTGGAGGGCGTCCGTAGTGGAAGCCGTACGCCGCTCATCAAGATCGATGGAGGGTTTGGCAAGAAGATTCGTTGCAAGCGCTGGGAGCGATGGAGAAGAGCCGCTGTGAGCTAGATCGATGAAGGAGCCGCTGCCGTCGATGGAGAAGGGGTGATGCCTACATCGATGGAGGAGCCGCCGGGAGATGCGTAGATCGATGGAGATCTCAATGGAAGGTATGGCCGCCGGGAGGAGGGTGATGTCGTAGTCCGGGTGGAGGAGCTGCCGGGAGGAGGGGTGATGTCGTAGTCCGGGTGGAGGAGCCGCCGGGAGGAGGGGTGATGTCGTAGTCCTGGTGGAGGAGTCGTCGGGCTTAGGTGGCTACTTGGGTGAAGCACTGAGGCTCTCGATGGGCTTAGGTTGCTATCCTGCCCGATAGCACATTTCCATCATCGATTTCAAAACTTGGATTTGCCACATGTCGGCAATCCAGGATAGCCACCTAAGGTTGGTTGATAGCCAACTAAAGGTGGGGTTTGCTAGCAAACATTTTCCTATTGTTTTAGGCTAAGCATTGGAAAAATCAAATAAATTGAAGACTTGCCCATCTACCTACCTAAGTGCCTTGAATGAAAATTAATTGTGGTCACAAGGTGAAATAAGACTACACGGAACTACTAGAAGTACTTATTAACATAGCTTGGGAATGTTTAACATGAACATCTATCCATATTGTGCTGCTTTTTGTAAAGAAAATATGGAAAATAATTATCAGTCTGTTGCTCAAAAATTGTACTCGAGATGAATACGTAATCGCTAGGCACGTGAAGTGTGCCAACCGTTAGCACAGAGATATCAAAAGGTGATATGGGTTCAGCCGTGCCTCAATTAAGAGAACTTTTGGAAAAAGCTTAAATCTAAAAAAAGATGGATCTTTTTGAGTTTTTTAGACTGGGATCTCTATTGACTAGATCTTTTGCTGTGAGAAACAAATACTCTATTCCTAGAGTTGATTAAGCTACACCTAAAGGTAATTGTTCTACTCCTAAGGGTGATGATGCTACTCCTAAGGAAGTATACTACTCCTAGAGTACTTACGCTAGTCCTAGAGTTAATGAAAGCAAGTAAAAATAAAGCAGGAAAAACTAATTACTTACTTCCATTGAAACAACAACTGATTACAGCTTCGATGAAAGTTTCTACGAACACAAACTAGAAAGAGATTACAGTAGCTAAAAGCTAAAATAGTAGTAGTAGAAAAGTCTGGTCTTTCTCCGGGGGGTTTCTTCCTCTGTCTTCGAAGCTTTTATCCTTCAAGTTTCCAACTCCACGTGGAAATTGCTCGCCATCATCCACGACTAACGACCCATGACTCTTCGTGGTTCCCATCATGGGTCGACTCTTGCTACCATCTTGACACGTAGCTTCCATGGGTAACCGTTCAGCTATTTTCTAACTCCACTTCCCACGCTTTTTCTTTAGAAGAGTAGGATAGATCGTGGGGTCACAGTTATCCAGGTGTACTCCTGACAGCCTAGCTTCATCTATTGTCTCAACCTTGAGTTTGACCAACTTCAGGATTAGGGTTTCATATGATGCTTCGACTTCGAGGTTGCTCGGTCCCCCAATCTCGAAGGCCTCGATCTCGGGGTGGTTTAGGACCTCGACCTCGAAGTTGCACAGTTCCCGGATGATAAGACGTGAAAAGTACACAAATCACCCTTTTAATTGGGTCTCGTTAGTCTCCGATCAATGCTAGTTTGATGGTTTTCTCCCCATTTCAGGTATTTGGACCCTCAGCGAAAATTAGATCAAGTTTAAAGCTAAAACGAACAAATAAAGAACCTGTGAAGTCAAAGGAGCAAAGATGGGTTATCTTTGACATCAAAGCTGTGTCTTCTCAAAAATAACAAGATAATGTGCCATATATGGTTGAAAAGCTTTGGAAGTCTAGTTTATGGAGAATTTTATGATTCGTAATTTCGAATTTCCTAGAAGAAGTTATGACATTTTTAGTACCAATGACACAGTTGATGAATCACTAAATGTTCATGATTAAACCCCTTAACTTAGCCTTGTTAGGTCTAGAGTGTGTGTATTTGATAGCTTGTTAGTTGATTTCAGGTTTGATCATGCTTTGAGAAGAAATGCAAGAAATTCGGTTAATATGCTGAAATACGCTGCTCTGTCGACTGTTAGCACAATATTCACCAGAAATTATCCTTATGTCCAAATATTCTGAAATTTGAATTACAGCTAGTAGACATCATGATGTACAACTTTTATGTTGGACACATTCAGAGATTCCTGATGGTATGATAGCAGATTTGAAAACGATGAAAATATTTAGCTGCTGGAAGACTGGTCCGTCGACGCCCGGGAGAATATTCGTCAAATATTCTAGTTAAGTCTAAATATTGCAAACTCTTCGGGAGAGGACAGAGCACTTCCAGATCTACATCTTTTGTGTTGGACTCATTCTCCAATTATGAACCGGTTGAGCCCAGTCGCGATTGGAAGAAGCTGTCAGGGTTGGACCAGGAATTCCGAGTTGTACTTGAGGTCTAACTTAACCCTAAAACCCTAATCCGGGAATTAAGATATAAAAAGGGTTTTGTGGCTGGAAAACGGAGGCCTCCAGAGGGAGAGAAAAAGAGGATCAAGGTTGCTGAAGAGGACGGAGATGTGGTGTAGATCTGAAGCTTTCTTCATCGAATACATGGCCTTCATCCCAAAGATGAGTGGCTAATCTTCTAGATCTAGGGATCTCATGAAGCTCTAGTATAACTTTCTGTATTTTCTAGATGATTCTTGTACTTCTTTCTCATAGACATGATCTTAGGGATTTGAATTTATTGATAATAGAGTTGATGGAATTATTTCCCTTGACGTATTTTGTGTCCTACCTGATTGCTGTGCTTGAAGGTAGAGTTCCATAAGATGGTTTTCATGTGGTTTTTGACACGCTTTTGAGATAATCTATGCTAAGTAAAGATAGATTGTACTCAGGTTAAGTCCGAAGACAATCTATGCTACACGAAGATAGGTTATGCCTTAGGTAGTCATCAACTTCCTTTTAGGGTTTCATGTGAGCTTAAGAAGCCATGATTCCATAATGTCTAGAGAAGAAGCAAGATGATAATTAGAGAATACAAGAAGTGAAGCTAGAGTGGATTGAGGGATCCCTAGGTTGTTTCTCTGATTGATCTATTTCAACCTCTTTAATTGCTTTTTTAATTAGTTTTAATTAATTAGTTTCCAAAATCCAAATCAACCCTTCATTGCTTTAGGATTAGAGTTTTGAGATTCAATTTCACCTTCGTTATTCAAGTCAAAGTTTTCCCTGAAGATCGATCCCATATTTCATCATTATACTATCGTTTGAATTTAATATTGAAATAAGGGTTTATAAATTTCTAAATTGCGTTTTGCGTACGATTTAACGACACCGTTCGTGAGCGATCAACAGTCTGAATGTCAAAAGAGAAAATACGCATAACAAATGATGGATCATCTTCCCCTATAATGATCGATCATTGTATTGTAGCAGAGATGACAGAGAGCCATGTTTTAAATGATCGATCATATCCTTTCAAATGATCGATCATCCTCGGGCGGAGCCAGTTTTTTGGGATCAAATGATCGATCATTTGATAGCAGTTAAGCAAAATCAAAGGCCCAGATCTAATCCGAGTTAAGGGGATACCTAGGCTATAAATAGGCATCTTTTAGGGTTTTTTGGGGGCTCTCTAGACTCTCTCTTGGCTGCTTGAAAGCCAAGGAAAGGGAACACTCTTTCTTAGTTTCTTTTTTTACTTTTTAACTTTTCTTTTTAGAATCTTTTGGGAGGAAATCCATGACGGAAGAGCTTCATCAACCTTCATCCACGGATCAAACCCAAAAGATGAGTAGCTAAACTTTTAACCATGTGATTCTTATGATATAACTAGGGTTTCTATTAGAGATTCCTAAAATTTATGGCTTGTATACCTCTTTGAATGGTTTGCATGGATTGATCTTAATTTCTTTATGAACTTGGTGTGATTTTATTATTAGTGGATGAATGATTTGGTCCTTTATGCCCTAGATCTATGTCTGGAGCATGTTAGGGCTTGAGATTAAAGATTGTCATCAAAACATTCATGCTAGAACCATGGATATGAGGATTTTCTTCTCGATATTAAGAGACTTGCGATGCTAGGACCATTACACGTAATGCTAGAACCATTATGACCAACTCTTAATCCATTATTCATCTTAATTCAAGATTAGGGATTTCGTAGTGCTAGAACCACTACGCTAGTGCTAGAACCACTAGGGTAACTTCTGATCCTTAATACATTCTATTTGGCGACCTCAAGGTGCTAGAACCATCTTGATCTTACACCTAAATCCATAGCATTATTATTTTCTCACAATGAATTCATCATGATCAGAGGATTCATTAGCAGTGATCATAACCAATCATTATGTCACTAACTTTTAGATACTTGGGGGAATTAGCTTTTTGTACCCGCTAATTTTAAGGTTTTACAATCTACTACCCTCTAGCTAAGAAATGTAACTTTAGTACCCTCATATTTCAATATAGGTCGATTTAGTACACTCTCGTTAGACGGCGTTAGTTCTCTCTCATTCACAGAAAACTGCTCACGTGTGTGGTGTTTACACGTGGCGCATGTGATGAGGAGAGAGAGAAAACTAGACACACACAGAGAGAGAGAGAGAGAGAGGTGGCCAGCGCTACTCCTTCCGCCGCCTCTCCTTCCTTCGCTGCCTCTCCTCCCCTCTCCAGCCCTCCTCCTTCTGCCGCCTCTCCTCACCGCCTCCCAGATCTCCTCCGCCAGCCTCCCGTACAACTTCCGTCCGACGTGGACGACCAACTTGACGATGCTCGGGAACAAGATCTTCATGCCACCGAAGGAATTGAAGCAAGTGGCGAAGTCTATGTTGTGCACGGCCTCCTCCCTGAAGAAGTCGGTGATCTTGTTGTAGTCGGTGCGGACAAGGGCTGGTGGGAGTCTGATCGAGTGGAGGAAGAGGTCTTCGAGGTAGCTCGGGAGGTGGAGGGTGAGGATGGGGCTGAGCTGGAACACTACCCACTTCACGATCTACTTGGGCCCGTCGAGCCCCAACTTGTTGTCGGCGGGGTCACGGCCAAGGAGCGCCCGAGTGAGGAAATCGAAGGAAGCCCGCTCATTGGCCTCGCAAAAGCCACCCTTCTCCTCTCTAGCGATCTCCGACTCCATGGTGTCGAAGAGTGTCCCAAAAGTTCGCCGGAACTCCGGGATGATGGCCTAGCGACGCGAGGACAGGAGGTAAAAGAAGAGCTTTTTGAGAGGGGTGTGGTTGTGCTCAGTGGTGTCGAGGTAGGACATGATACGGTAGCCGCCAGTGAGCTCGGTGGAGGGGGCATGTGATTAGGAGCACCGTTGCCAGTGGAACCTTCGTCACCGTCGCTAGTGGAGCCTTCGTCGCCGCCGCAGCAAGATACCCCAGAGGTCTCACCGCCGGAGCGAGGCTGATCGGACACCATCCGTGGGATGTCGTTATCGCCTTCCTAGACGCTAGGAGGGGGTGCTGCCGCCGTCGCCGGTGTACCCCGCCATCGCATTCTCTCTCGACGGCGTCATGAGATCGAGCCGAGGTTGCCTTTAGCTAGCGCATCTCCGCCGTCCACGTTCGTGCTGCCCGTTGCTGTCGCGTGACAACTCCGGAGACGATGGTGGTCGTCGAGCTCTAGCGCCATTACGGGATGTCTCTAAATCCTCCCGCCATTGCACGCGGCTGAAAGACCTTATCGCCATCGATGGCGGGTGCTCCAGTAAAGCCCTCTGCGGATCCAGCGCATCGTCTCCTTAGGTGCGACTACCATTGCCGATGCCGGCCTCGGACGCGGCCGCAGTCACGCGTGTAGCCTTTGGGCGCGGCTGCCTGTAGCGACGCACTGCCCTTGGGCGCCGCTGCCGCCGTCACTAGCGCACGCAGCAAACAGGCCTAGCCGGCGTCGTTTCCTTCTCTCTCAATAGTTCTCTCTCTATCTCTCTATCTCTCTTTCTCTCTCTCTAGCTCTCTCTCTCTCCTCATCACATGCCGCCACGTGTAAACACCGTACACGTGAGCGGTTTTCTGTGAATGAGAACTAACGCCGTCTGACGAGAGGGTACTAAATCGATCTATATTGAAATATGAGGGTACTAAAGTTACATTTCCTAACTAGAGAGTAGCAGATTGTAAAACCTTAAAATTAGACGGTACTAAAAGCAAAATTTCCCCTAGATACTTGCTCTCACCGACAAAGGATCCTAACCGGAACTTATTGAGTGATAGGGAGAACTAGCCATTCACCTATCAATCATTAGAAAAACCATTCAGTTTGGTTAACTCGTTCTAATCCTAGTAAGACCTGGTAGAATCCTAGTTATTGATTAAGAATCCCCTGGTACCTTTTCTCATATTTATCAATCCTTTAGTATAATGTTAATTTAATTCCAATTCTGAATCTTTTCTCAACTTATTGGTAGGAATACTTAGATTGAGTTTAGTAGTTTAATTACTTTCTTACGCATTCCCTGTGGATTCGACTCGGACTCACTGCTAGCTACCCCTAAAGTAGTTAGTTAGTAGTTTGATTATAAATTTGTAATTTTGAACAGATTTGTTAAGCAACGACACTTTTCAAACTTTATCACCGGACTCGAGTATTCATACATTGCTTCGACTTCGAGGTTACTTGACTCCGTTGTCAATGCTTTCTCAAGACGCCTCGACCTCGAAGCTGTTCAGGTCCAATCCTGATGATGTCTGCTTTAGTATATGCTTTATTATGTCATGAGTTGAGTAACAGGGTAACCTGATGCCTCGAATGGTCGTCTTGTTGGATCGCATCGTCATAAATGCGAAGGCGGTGTGATGATGGGTTTAGATCCGGTCGTCGAGTAGCATTTAATGTGCGTTTACTCCTATCGGTCGACGCCTCCTTTTTCCGCGTGGGCTTGTGTGCGACGTTTCCACTAGCCCCATCGCCAATTCGTCCACTTGTCGTAACCGTAAGGTGTTGTGGGTATGATGATGGCGGCATGATGGATGAGTGCCACGTGTTTGCTCCGACGATGGATATGCGTCAGCCAATACTTGAGTAATTTTCTCGGTAACACAATCTGATATAAAAAAATTGCTGATTAATGGAGGAACATTTTAAGTGCGGCACACACATTTTCCAATTCTTATTTCTTTTGTTCAAGGACTCTAGCTACTGAGGATCACGGACGGACTGGCTTGTCCTCGGACGAAGACGCAATTGAGTTCAAACAAATCAGTGGAAATTAATTGACTGCAAACTCAAACTCAAGGCGAGGTGATTTGATGAAACTCAAGTTTTACTTCGACATCCAGAGAGACATAAAACCCAATATTTTGAGGGGTGCTTTTCATCTTTGGCAAGCATTGTCCTTATTTGATGTACTTGAAGATGCCGACCATGGTTGTCACCGTATCGCACGAATAGCACAGACCGAGATGATTGTCATAAGTTTCTCTATGGAAAGCTAGTCATGTTCCTCTGTAGTACAAGCGTTTGATGTTCAACAATAAATCCAGTCCCCGCATTCATACTACTTGAGACAAGCACAATTAGAGAAAATTAAGCTTCTTGCGGCACGAATATCTTAAGGTTCCAAAGTCCTTTGATACAAAGCAATATGAAATCCAGACTAACATACCAGGATTTACCTTATTTTACCTTTTCAAGTACCCCGGTAACCCGCTTGACCCGTCCCGTTTGGGGCGGGGAAATGGACTAATTATCGGGTTGGCGGGGCAGGGCGGGCCGGACTAAACAGGGCGGGTTAATCATTGGGGCGGGGCGGGGCGGGGATGGGTTTCGGTCAGCACTCCTCGTTTTCGACCCGGCCCGAATATGGTTTTTAGTAATTTTAAATTAGTTTTAATACTTTTATTCTAACTCTTGGATTTATAACAAATGGATAAAAAAAGGTGTTGACATAAGAATAGCTAATATATTAGCTACTTAGGCTTTACATGGTCACTGCCCCATGATTTATAATTTTTTTGCTACATTCACATCCATGCGGTGGAGCCCTAACATATTTGTATAAAAAAGGGGTTCTTTTTTAATATGCAAAAACACAACTATTATGGACAATATTTGAATGTTGCAAGTCGTCATTCCTGCAAACAAACCATCCAACGGCTCCCTACAACTCTCCAATTGTTCTATTTTTTAGTCTGCGCATAGACAGTCGACCTTCACATCTTTCGTTATATCGACCATCGCGCTCAAAACATAGCTTGGATCATCTTTTGCATCAGCCTTCAA
Source organism: Narthecium ossifragum (assembly GCA_963920575.1). Lineage (NCBI taxonomy): Eukaryota > Viridiplantae > Streptophyta > Magnoliopsida > Dioscoreales > Nartheciaceae > Narthecium > Narthecium ossifragum. The sequence goes on from OY986965.1 coordinate 22,171,033, forward strand.
GCTTCGTAGTCCACCTCAGCTTCGACCATCACAACAACCGTACTCCTCGGATGACAAAGAGTCCTTCTAGGGTCAATGCATGGATCAACCTTCACTTGATTTTGAACTCGCCGTCGACCTTCGCATCGTTCGTCGACTTGAAATATTTTAAAACATATTCTCTCCAAATGCAATATTCAAATCTTCAATAAGATGAACTTTTTGAGCCATGGTCGACCCGAGCATCATTCTTTACATACTCGTGGTCGACCATCGCTTCGACCGTTGCATCGTTCGTACACCTCGGACACCAAAAAGTCTTCGCAGGGTTGATGCATGGATTGACTAACAGCCAAAACTCACTCAATTTTGGCTAAATGAGGTGCAACCTCGTGGTTGACCTTTACATCAACCGCCAATACATAAACTTATAAAAATTGAATTTAAACACTTCCAAATTAAGAGGAATAAATATAAAATCAATATTTTATCATTCTATATATATTGATATCATCAAAACAATGTTAGGATCAACAATTTGTACATCAAATTAGGTCATTGCATAAAACGATCAACAAAAGATTTGAAGCTGCAAGTTTAAAATATAAAGCATGTGCTGATAGACATAGGAGATTTCGAGAATTCAATGAAGGAGATTATGTGATGGTCAGAGTGAGGCCGGAGCAATTTCCTACACGTTCCGCACGGAAATTACTTGCACGAAATACCCAACCATTCAAGATTTTAAAGGGGTTAGGACCCAATGCCTATGCTTTAGACCTTCCTGAACATTTGGGTATTAGCCACAGTTTCAACATAGAAGATCTTCTACCCGAGCATTATAGATGACCCATTTTCACCAGCTCCTCGTACTGATCCTGATCCTATCATTCCACCATTACCTACCACCACTACATCTCCTTTGCCCAAGCTATCAGCAAAGCCTAAAGATTCGATTGATTGTATTTTGGATGATAAAGAAATAGTCACTAGGGGCAAACATTATCAATGCTATTTGGTTAAAGGGATATTTACTTTTGAGCACTCCAAAACATCTTAAATTATAAATGTAACTCTACAATTTTTATCTTCACGTATGTACCCTTAAAAATATTGAGAAAATATCAATCATGTTCTCGGATTACTTGCCGTCGAATCAAAAACGAATATTCTTAACGCCGCTAACGGCGTGGCTTGGAAAGACTCTTTTGCCCTTAACATTGGTGTGGGTTAAAAATTAATAAAATAAAGACACCTCTTCATCTTCTACCAACCAACTAAACCCATATCCGGCGATCACTCACCTCAACCTCCTGATCGCTTACAAACGCGTCGTTAAAAACGTTGCAAACTCAATCAAGAATAAAATTTATAAACCCTTATTCAAAATACTAAACTATGAGGTATAATAGTGATGAAATACGGGATCGAACCACAGGGAAAACTTTGATTACAAATAAGAAATCAGAATTAAATCTCAGAACTCTAAATCTAAAGCGAAAAGGATTGATTTGGGATTTTTGAAACTGATTAATTAAAACTACTTAAGAAAGCGATGTAAAAAAGATTGAAATATATTAATGAGAGAAAACCTAGGGATTACTCAATCCACTTTAGTTACACTTCCTGTATTCTCTAGTTATCCTCTTGTTTTCTTATCTAGACATTATAGATTCACAGCTTCTTAAGCTTACATGAATCCCTAAAAAAAGGAGAGTGTTTTCCAAAGGCATATTTTATCTTCGATTAGCATAGATTGTATTCGGAGAAACTTTAGCACAAGCTATCGTCACTAAGCATAAAATATCTCATCGGTTATTCACAAATCACATAAAAACCATCCTATATATCTCTACCATCAATCACCGAAATCAAGTAGGACTAAAAATACGTCAAGTAACTCTGTTCCCTCAACTCTTTTATCATTAAAACCAAATCTATAAGATCATGTCCAGAAAAAGAATACCAGACTCAACTAGAAAAATACAAAGAAGATCTACTAAAGCTTCATGAGATCCCTAAGTACAGAATTAGCTACTCATGTTTGTGATGGAAGCCTTAGATTCGATGAAGAATGATTGAGATCCATGTTGTAGCTCCATCTTCTCCAGAGAATCATCCAAACCCTAGTTCTCTCTCTTCTCTCTATGGGGATCTCCAATTTTTGGCCAACAAACACCTTCTTATAGGTGTATTCCTGGAATTAGGGTTTTGGGTTGAGTTGGACCTCTAGTGCAACTCGGATTTCCTAATTTAATTCTGACAGCCACTTCAGGTCACGACTGAGTTCAACCCGTCCGGAATTTAGAAATGTGCTCAACATTAAAGATGTAGATTAGGATGTTTTCTATCCTGTCCCGAAGATTTGACATTATTTAGACTTATCTGGAATATTTTTCGAATATTCTCCTGAGCGTCGACGGACCAGTTTCCCAGCATCTGTTTATCTTCATATTCTTGAAAACTGCTATTAATTTGTCCATAATATCGTAAAGTGTCCAACATGAAAGTTGTTCATCTTGACGTCTGCTATAAGTCCTCCAAATTTCAGGAATTTAGGATTTATCTAGAGAATTTGGTGAATTCTTTTCAAACTGATAGCGGAGCAGCGTAATTTCCACATATTAGTCTTTTTCTGTATTTTCTAACTTGAATGTTCATTAAACCTGAAATCAATTAACAAACTATGAAATACAAACACTCTCGGGCTAACAAATGTAAATTAAGGGGTCTAATTATGAATATTTAGTGACTCATCACCTCCCCCTCCTCTCCCTTTGGGGCCATTCCTTCCTCCAGCCCGTCCACCGCTCATACCTACCCCTCCATGCTGAACTGTGATGATGCTATGCAACAACGCCGACGAGGAGGAGTACGAAGGGATTGCCTCCACCCTCCTCAACCTCCTCCTCCTCCGCCTCGGCCCCACAGCCTTGGACGCCGGCAAACTCCTCTCACTCGAACCCGATATCCTCTACGTCTTTATGGGGTTCTCCCTGAGGCCATACCTGGCCCTGATGGCAGCCCCGACCACCACAAAAGCTCTTGCTACTCTGCGGCCGGTCGTCGACGTCCGGAGCCACGTTAGCACGTTGGCGGCGATGTGGGACCTCATGTGGCCTCCGAGAGACCTCCCACAGGGGAAGCCCTTCCCACACGCCTTGCAGCAATGTCTCTACTGCTCCTGATAACCCTCCATCTCCATGAAAGCTAGAACAGGGGAAAACAGGGGAACCTTCCCTCATGTGACCTCACAGAGATGGCGGTGGTGCCGCATTCTTCAGCAGCACCATGTCCACCGCCGCCTTGATGGTGGCCACTAGCCCGGTGCCGTCCTGCGCCACCGTCACGTTTGGCGTCAGCGTGGCGGTTGAGTCTTGCAACAACACCCTCCTATGGAACCCCAACGCATGCCAACGTCTCGGTGGCCGACAGCAGCTTCCGGTGTATCTAGAAGTTGAGCTTCTTGAGAATCCCAAGGATTCCGGTAACAATGGTGAGGTTGTTGCTCGTGAACTGGGTGGAGTTCGTCATCGTCGCCTCCATCTTGTCTCGGAACTCGGTGACCGTGCCCTCAAATCCGTTAGCCCCTGCTGCCGCGAAGGTGTCCGGAAAAGAAGACACCTTGGAGATGGCGTCAATGGCCACACGGAGAGAGAGCTTGAAGAGCTATTCAGGATGGCGGAGCCGTTGACGGAGGAGAGGCTGGAGTAACACGAGTCTGGATACCTGGTAACTGCAGACCAACTTGATGGAGTTGGTGACGGACGTCGGCGATGGGGTCAAACCATCGCCGTGTCTGTTTGTGATGATGCCGACGATGATGAATAGTAACATAGGAGAAGGAGATGAATAGTAACAGGTTAGGATTAGATCTGACCCGACCTTTATGGGCATTTAAGTAAATTTGCCCAGTCTGGTTAGTGACAGGTTAATTCACACGACATGAGTTGACGGAGGGGCATACGGGCAGTTATTTAGGAGGCGTTTGGTTGCTTGCATTAGTAGATGTAATGCAGTGATGCATTAGCAAAAACAGCCATTTTGAGGGTCATATACGTGAAGGTAAAGAGATTGTAAGATTGTATTTATAATTTATGAAGTTTTGGAGTCCTGAAAAGTAAAAGACATCTAGCTTACTAGCTTAGCACGAAACGAGAGACGAACCACACTGAGAGATGCAAGAGAAGAGAAGCGCCATTCAAGCCATTGCAAGGAAGGCAGATTGCCATGCTGGATATCCATGTCACAAAAGGCTGCCACGTCGTATGGTCAGAGAGACGTATCTCTTTTACTCGAGACCCAATGGCGATCGAACTAAGCTCGACCGACTGTCCGATCAAAACTACGAATTGGTTGCACCCAACCCAACCTAAACGTGTCAGCCAATGTTACACCCTCAACATCCACGTGTCCAATTAACTCAACCCCCAACTTGCCGCGTGCTAACAGAGCAACACGTGTTCTCCACTCAGTCGAAGGTCGTGGACTCCTCGCGAAGACGCTCATCTCTTCTTCGACAAGTCTTTTCCAATCCCACTGCTCCTTTAACCGTCGTCACGCCCTCAAGCAGTTCCGGCAACCATGGAGACGAGGAGAAACCCTGGAAGGCCGCCTTCTTCTTCTTCGATCCAAGAAACGCCGGCATGGGAAGCCCTCCATCTTATAGCCCCATGTCTAGACGCCAAGACCTTAGCCATGTCCTCCTGCGTCTCCAAGCAGTGGCGCGCCGCCATGTCCGCCGACCACCTCTGGCGATCCATACTCCTCCGCCGCCATCCTTCCTCTCTCCACCTCGCTAAGAACACACCGCACCGTGTCATCTACGCGCGCTTACAGACCGCCTCCAAGCGTCGGATGCATCATTCGATCGTGAAGCCTCGCATCGAACTGCGCCAGCTCGTCTTCGCCATCGATGTCTTCTGCAACGAGCAGCCGGTGCTGTTGACCGCTAAGTGGGCCTACGAGCTCGGAAGCGGGGGTGATGGTGTCTTCGCTTTCAACGTGGATGTTGGAGTTGAAGACCAAGTGGCGGTGGGGGACGTAGTGGAAGAGTGGAGAGTTTGGTGGAGTGTAGTGATGGAGGGTTGGAGAGGGGTGTTTGTGATGATGGATAGGGTTGGGAGGGGGCGTGTGGTGCGGGGGAGTGGTGTGTGGTTCTCGGAGGAGTTGCCGGGGCCTGCGTGCTGCTCGGCGTCTGTGTCGGTCGGGCTGGTGTCGGAGTTGGGGATAGAATTTGGTGGTGGTGGTGGTGGTGGGGAGCAGGATGGCAGGAAACTGATTATTAGGAGGGTGAGGGTGGGGTTGCTGAGTGTGATGGCATGCAGGTATCTTAGTGTCAATGATGCTTTGCTATATTTGCAGAGTTTTCTTTCGCCTGCAACCTAGCTAAATCTAGGCAATTTTACTGTATTTTCTTTTTTTGCCAGTGGTGCAGTACCGCTCGATCTTGTACTTGTATATTAATTAATTATAAATATTGGTCCAACTCAATTTGTTGCTCCAGTTGCTGTTTTAGTTAACTTAAGCATCGGAGGCTCGGCCACCTTATCCAATCCGGCCCGATTAAACGCAACCTGCGCCTAAAACCAAAACCCCCCTGCACTATGATCATGACCATCCCCACCCCCAACCCAATTACCTCCTCCACCAAAACCCCCACAGGCATATCCTCTCCTCTCCCAAGGAGCAAACATTATTCAAAGTCACTGGTGACGATCTCCCGACGCTACAAGAAAAAAGACTTTTAGTGACCAATATAATGGTCGCAATAAGTGCACAATATGATCGCTAAAAATCATTTTAGGGCTTTAACGACTATTTTCGTTTGGTCGCCAAGTGGTCAAAAATAAGTGATCACAACTAGTATTTTCCGACCAAGTCAAGTTGGTCGCAAAAGGTTAAATATCAGCGACCAACTTTGGTCGCAATTAAAATATTTTTTTGTCGCATTAAACTTCAACTAGTTGGTCGCTAAAGACACCAACTTATTACGACCACCCCAATTTGGTCGCAATAAGTAGCTCAATAGCGACCGTATGTCTGGTCGCTATTTTGATTCCTCATGAAAGCTGTAAAAGCAATTATGACCACATATTGGTCGCAAAAAATACAAAGGAGGTAATTATATCTATTTGTTGTGACCACTGTTCTGATCGTAAATAGTAATTTTTGGTCACTTAAAATAAATACTAACTATGACAAAAAATATTGTCATTATAACAATTTGCTCAATATCAACCACACTATTTAAAACTATAAAACTTGAAATAATAAAACTTCATATTAATTCAAAGTCACAATTCAATTTCTCATCTAAAAAAATGTTTTGATCCAAAATAATGCTTCCTAATTGAAATATTTCAATTTGTTGAAGCATCATGGAAAATACAAGTTCTATTACAAAAGTGATGAGCTTAACATCACGAATTGGATCATCATGCCACTAGTCATTTCTTCCTTGCAGGAAACCATAGCTTCATCGTCCCAAACCAGTCCGCAAATCTCTCCATGGTTGACATGCAGTATTGTTCCCAATATAAATGTCGAATTCCCTTTTAAACTACAACTAGGAAGGCAAGAAATATATGAAAACAGCTTCAGAAATTGCCCGTGTCCAAATTTTCATGTATGCCATTAGCTAGAGAAATGGCAGACGCAAAATAGGATGTTTAATATTTAAGGTAGCCGTAATGAAACCAAGAATTGATTGCTTTAATACAGGAAAGACTGTGGTGAAAGCTTACATGCCATGAGGATGAGGGCATGAGAGTGCATCAATGGTTTTAGATCCCTCGCCTAACCTAAACATATTTAATTCCTTTCCTCAATTGGATTTACAAGCCAAGTAATTTTCTAAACAGAAATCTCCCTGATAGTCAGATGGCATTTTCTGACAAAAGAAACTAACAAGTACTGGTAAATGCCCTGCAGTAATTAGTACCACCTAGAAGTCCTGTGACAGCAGCTAGCCGAGATACACAATAGGCCCTCATTCGATCAGCACGCCCTTGCTGCAAAAATTTGTGACTCATACAAAGAATAGAGAAACTCAGGGAAGGCCACTACATATATTTCCCAGCCAATCGAGTGTCACCTTAATTATCCTACTTGTATTTCAGAAGAAAATGATCGATTGCCCCATATATAGTTGTTTATTGGATAAGTTAATTAGCACTTACATGGAATACAGACTCTGCATCGCCAGAAGATTTGCTTTCATCGCCAGAAGCTTTCCCACAACTCACAATAGGTATTCAATTACTGGAAACGTAACGACTGGAAATAGGTAAATGATATTATGAACTTATCATATGTTCAAAACTAACTGACCTGCAAAGAGCACAGCTACTATAATATTTGCGAGTGCATCTCTTGGGTATCTGCTCATTAGGCTTGACTTCTGGAACGCTCCCGGCAGCAATTGCTTCTTGACAATCCTTGCATTGCCAGTGTCCATTTGGTATACTTGTCAACCCAACAGACTCTGCATGCAACAAACATGATTAGACAATGTGAAGAAACGTAGCACAAGAGATACCACCCTGTTCACTTGTAGACCAGGAAGTGGACACGGAAAGCATGCATGGTATGGCAATAAATAGTAACTATGAGCTATAATGTTGAAAAAGGTTTTATGGGATAATTTACAGTCCGATATAAGTAAGGAAAGGGACCTCATTAATTACTAGAGAAGCTGATATTGACCGTATGCAAAGAAAAGGGAGTATTGTTCCTAGAAATGTGTCCTTTTCCATTTTAGACACTCCAAATTATAAAAGGTGGAGCCTTGCCTTGCCTTGATCAAAATTTTGCAGTTTTAACAGTTACAATTCAATACCTCCTAATTAAGCGTTTACAATTTCCTATTTTCTATATGACAACACGAAGCATGTTACAAATAAATAATAAGAGCATTAATATCCATTGCAAGCATAAATGATCAGAGAGCTATATGTTTCCATAGCATGATCTTGTAGAAAGAAATAGTGATGTGGAACAAAAAAAAAATCATCAGAAAATCAGAATACATAGGCAACAAAGAAGTAGCATAAGATGGAGTTTAGGATGTGAAAAAAGTAGCATACACTAGAAGATGGAGTTTAGAATGTGAACATCAAAATATCAAATGTTGTCTGCGAATAAACTCTACAGAGGACAGAATCTACACATAGAACATGTGTTTCTTGAAAAATTTGGATGGATATATGCAATTTCCAACAACATTTAAAAGATACCCGCTGATAAGTGCCATAGTTGAGATGCTCAAAAGGATTTAATTTGAAGCACACAAGGATCCTGTAGAGGCCATAGTTGTTAACCAGATTGAATTGAACATAAAACATATAGAGCAAAAGGAGAATTCTCCGAACACATCAATTGCCTTGATGAAAGATAAAATGCTAATAGAAAGTTCAGTCCTTCACTTACAGCAAAACCAAGGTAATCAAAGCCTTTGAAAGCAGTCACTGAAACACCGGAAAAAATGCTAATACAAACTACGAAAGTAAAAATGCTGATAGAAACTACTTCTAACTTAAATCAGATTACACTATCCATCATCCGCTTCCATGACCTCTGCTTCATTAAATCCCACATCTCATTCCTCATCGGCATTGCCATCACTACTGCACACATTCCTCATCATCTCTATGTTAATGATTGAAGCCTTTATGGTGTAATTGTTCAAGATGGGAGGAGGAAAAGAATCAAAATACCTTAGATATAGATCTCACAAAGATGACCCAACCAATCCATCGGCGATGGCGCCACCACGCAGGAGCTTCTCCACGTACTTCCCCCAAGTTAACCCTGTCCCCAACCAGCTTCAACGGAATCACCACCTTCTGCTGGGCATAAGACGCCACCACCAGCATCAAATCGAACCACCCCTGGTCTTTAGACACCCCGACCACCGTCGGGGTCGCAAATATGCTGAAAGTTTAGGTTTTACGACTACTATTTTCGACCACACATATTGGTCGCTCATAAATGACTTTTTTATATTTTATGACTACCAAATCTTTTTTGGTTGCTATTGCTATATATATTTTGACTAGTTTGATGTGGTCACAAATATTTGGTCGCTACAGGTGTTTTTTCTTGTAGTGCGATGACTGTGCAAGCCATCAACAACCCCGTGCCATTGACAGCCAATGATCCAGCTTCGTCTATGTCGCCTATTAGTCTATGACCACATGCATTGGGGCATAGGATGTAGAAAACTCAACTCATCAGTCCAACTGCCGTCGGATCTGCCGCTCTGGCCGGGCTGAAGGTCTTCAAAGGCCATTCATTGGCTCGAGCGACCCATGCTCGGCGACGTCACCATCATCCCTAACCTCTCTCCGTCGCCTCCTCACTCACCTTCAAAAGGACAGAGATCGGACAGACGGGAGCCGATCCGGCGAGGTTGACCGCTGTCAAGCACCGGGAAAAAAAAAAGTGCGTCGCATGATGGGAGGATGAAGGCGGTGAAGAAGAAGAACTCTTCTTCAACAGAGCCATTCCAGGTATGTAAACCATCCCACTACTAAATTACCGTTCTCCCTTCTACCACCGATCGAATTCGACGTCGATTGAGAGGAGGAAAAAAAAACACAGATTCACGAAAACAGATCTAAAAGCTCTGATACCAAATATTGGTTTATAAACAGGTTAGGGTCGCTAATGATGGCTAGACTTAGACCTAATGCCAAATGATTTACCCCATTTAATTAGATCGAACGGTTTAGATAATTGTTCTCTAAACCGCTCGGGAATCACTAAGCATCTCTTGGGATTGAACGGGAAAAGAAACCGTTGGCCAAGGATTGGCTTAGTGAGAACTCTCGCCGTTAAGTGAGTAAGGAGAACTCTGACAAAGAGAGGCAGAACCAGTGGAGAAGAAGAAGAACAAAAGATAAGGAATTTGGGTTGTGGATTGGAGATCTTTGTTCTTGTAACAAGATCACCTGGATCACGTGAAAGAAATCGAAGACGAAGATCGTAGGCAACGAGTAAGTTCTCGTCATTGTTCTGTATTCATACAGAGTAATCAAAGATCAACATTGGTATCAGAACTTTTAGATCTGTTTTCGTGAATATGTGTTTTTTTTCCTCCTCTCCATAGACGTCGAATTCGATCGGTGGTAGGAGGGAGAACGGTAATTTAGTAGTGGGATGGTTTACATACATGGAATGGCTCTATTGAAGAAGAGTTCTTCTTCACCGCCTTCATCCTCCGATCCTGCGACGCACATTTTTTTTTCCCGGTGCTTGACTGCGGTCAACCTCGCCGGATCGACTCTCGTCTGTCCAATCTCCGTCCTTTTGAAGGTGAGTGAGGAGGCGACGGAGAGAGGTTGGGGATGATGGTGACATCGCCGAGCATGGGTCGCTCGAGCCAATGAACGGCATTTGAAGACCTTCAGCCCGGCCGGAGCGGCAGATCCAACGGCATCGGAGTTGAGGGCATCACGGTTGGAGTGGAGGGGGCGCAAGATGGCCACAGTCCAGGAGCGCACGGGTGCCGCTGCCGGATCTTATCGAGATGGGGCTCCGGAGACTAGGGTGCGGTCGATGTGGCAAGTCTCACCTCGATCTGGGTTTGATTCGCTGGGATCCGACTCTGATGTCCACCAACATAGCCGGGATCCGACCTCGGCCTCGACGTCTCTCCGCCATGATCTCCACGCTGATCGTGGTGACATCGGAATTGAGGAGAGGATGGAAGGGAGTCAAGGTCGAAGCATCACCCGAGGTCTCACATTGGACATCAAGGCCGCGATTGATGTGGCCGGCGACGGAGGCCGGATTTCGTCGCGCCACGGCCCGGGAGCCCCCTCACCTAGGCCACCCGCTTTTCCAAACCCCGGATCTCTCCAGGGTCGGGATCTCTAAGCGAGATCATAGCTAGTGTTTGTTTTTCTACTATGGGTTGATGCTATTTAATTAGCATGTCACATCAACGAAGGTTGAGACACTCAATTGACATGGTGAGATTGACTATTTTGACTTATAACAACTGTTGAAAACCACTGCAAATTAATATACTGCCATCCTGAAGCTACTATATGAGATATATTGAAAAATTAGGAGATTGTCCTATTTTTTTTGTAATTCTAGCCCTTTATTTCATGTATTATATATGACTGCATTATGTTTTAGTTTCAATGCATTCATGATATATAACAAGTGTCTTGATTAGGGATGTCCAATTCTATGCAATGGAGGATGACAATTCATTAGAAAGTGTGTTGGCCTATAAGATGGAAGATGGGGACACACTGAGCTTGCATACTCACAATATGTGGAGAAAACTCTACTATCTTTCTGTGGAATATGGGATTCAACTACACATAGATCGGAAAATGAAAATCTTGTTTGATTCTCTTCCTGATAGGTTGGAAGTAGTTGCTAAGGAGCTAAAGAAGCAACTTAGTCGCTTAGATTTCAACAATATAACTCGAAAGATAGAAGAAGAGATAAAGCGGAATGTTCAAAGGAACATATATCACTCAACATCTCTTTCATATGCTCATAGTTATCAAAGTGCAAGAAGAAGAAACCACAATGAAGGCATTTTTCCTTGGATAAGGAAGATGGATGATGTCATATTTAAAAGCTGTTTTCGTGACATGATTCTTGAAGATGTCTATAGTTCTTCTAATGCATTTTTAGCTGAGCAAGGAGAGGATTGTCCTAGCGAGTTTTCTGATACTGAATCTGATCTTACTAAGTCTCTTAGTGAGGATTCTGTGACTGAATTAGATGAGCCTGAAGAGGATCTTAGACAAGTCTCTGAGATTGAGTCTGATGTCACCCCTCCTCCTAAGAAATTCAAGCTGTACTAGGGCATAGATTGATCTGAGTCACTTGTTGTATTTGTGAATACTATCTTTATGCTTCTTGTATATGTAAATATTATGTTAATTATTGAAGCTTTCTTTAATTGTGTTGTATATGAACTTGATATCATATCTTATTAAAGTGTGTATATTAGGTTTGAATTTTCTTTTTCCCCTAATGGTTGAAATCTTGCGCAATTAAGGATTAAGTATTAATAATTTGGCTATGTATGTAGGAATTGATAGAATGTTACAAATATTCTTTTTCGTTACTATTACATATGTTAGATTATTTTTACTTATTCAAAATATTGCAGCAAGATTCTATGAGGTTTTTATTGTGCTAGTTCCTTATGTTAATTTATTATCTCTAAATTAGAATGGCTGCAACAAAGAGCATTATCACTGATTTGAATCAGGGAAACAAACTGAATGAGAAAAACTATGACATATGGCATAGAAAAATTCAGTATCTCCTGGAAGAACAGGACATGCTGGAAACAATAACACAACATATGGTTGAACCTGAGCAAGGCACAACTACTCAGCACCGGCGTAATCTAGAACTCTATCAAGCTTATAAGCGCAAGGATAGAGTTTCTCGCATATTGATGCTGAGCAGCATGAGAAATGACTTGATGCTTCGTTTTGAAAAGCAACGTTCAGCCATGGCTGTTTGGGATGCTGTCAAAGTCCATTATGGAGGAACTTCTACTACTCGACTTCGTCAGTTAACCCTCAATTTCGACAGGTACAAGAAGCGCCAGCATCATTCGATGAGGCAGCACCTGACGATCATGTCTAATATGATCAATGAATTGAGGATTGCTGGACATGAAATGATTGACGAACAGCAAGTTCAAGCAGTAATCCATACTTTGCCTGGTTCTTGGGAACATATGAAGACCAATCTTACTCATAATGACAACATCAAAACTTTTGATGATGTTGCACGTCATGTCGTGTTAGAAGAAGATCGTCTTCATGCTGAAAAACCTGTCGATGAAGCTTTTATGACTGAATCCTCATTGCGAAAGGCTTCGGGCTTTAAACGCAAACGAGGTAATGGTAAAAATTTCAAAGGTAAAGGCAAAGTGGATGGACTAGGTCCAAAGAATGACATGCGCAAGAGAGGCAAACATGGTGGTCAAAAAGATAAGAAGGGCAAGAATTGCTTTAACTGTGACAAGCTGGGACACTTTGCTCGTGAATGCACTGAGCTGAAGGTACTATATGCTATGCCTGCTCCCTCTAACGTATTTGTTAGTAGTTGTCTGATGTTGGCTAAAACTGTTCCTTTCTGGACTGTAGACTCAGCAACAACAGACCATATAGCAAGGGAAAGAACCATCTTCATAGAGTTTCGTCGTTTACCGAAGGGAAGTAGATGCATATACATGGGGAATAATGCTTCCGCTGAAGTGTTTGGAGTCGGTACCTAGAAGCTAGTGTTGCGGGGTGGTCGCACTCTATATCTTCATGATGTGCTTTACGCTCCAGAAGTTCGACGAAATTTAATTTCCGTGCTTGTTCTTTTGAATTTAGGATTTTGTTGTGTTTGTGGACAATTGTGTTAAGGTATTTCTAGACAATGTTTATTATGGTTGTGGTTATGTATTAGATGGTTTTATGGTGATGGACACCATACCTGTTGATGTAATTGGCAATGCTGTCGTTTATGTTGTTGGTAATTCTAGTATTGTTGTAGATGATCTTCTATGGCATGCTAGATTTGGACACATTGAGCAGGATCGACTTAATAGGTTGGCTAGAGAAGGCTTATTAGGCTCACTAGCTAAAGTCGATTTACCAACTTGTGAGCATTGTCTTGTTGGAAAATCAACAAGGTTACCGTTTGGCAAAGCCAAAAGAGCCACAACACCATTGCAATTAATCCATTCTGACATATGTGGCCCAATGAATGTGAGGGCTAGGCATGGAGCCTTCTATTTCATCACATTTATAGATGATTTCACAAGATTTGGACATGTTTATTTGATCTCTCATAAGTCTGAAGCATTAAATTGCTTCATTCGTTATACTAAGTTGGTTGAGAATCAGTTAAACGCAAATATCAAGTCTCTTAGGACTAATCGAGGTTGTGAATATCTATATGATCAATTTAAATGTTTTTGTGATGAAAAGGGTATAGCTAGACAGCTAAGTATTCCTTATACTCCACAACAAAATGGAGTTGCTAAAAGAAGGAATAGAACCCTATTAGACATGGTTAGGTCAATGATGGCACAAGCTAATTTGCCTATTTCCTTTTGAGGGGATGCATTATTAACTACTGCTTATACACTTAATCATGTGCCCTCTAAAACTGTATCCTCCACCCCATATGAATTATGGAATGGCGAAAAACCTAATTTAGGTAATTTGCATCCTTGGGTTGTGCAGCTTATATACACATAATTTCTCACCAATATGGAAAACTTGGTCCTAGGGGGAAGAAGTGTATCTTTATAAGATACTCGGATCATTCCAAAGGATTTGTGTTTCTGGGTGAAGAAAATGATCGGATAGTTACAAAAATTGAGTCACAAGATGTTATTTTCCTAGAAAAGGAATTCCCTAAATGAGGAGAGATTATTGAGGATTTTCATCTTTATGAAGTTGAGGATCTAATTGATAAAGCACCCAACCAAATAGTTGAAGAAGATATTCCTGAACAAGTAGCGATTAGTGGGAGCAATGATATCACTTCTATGGATCATGATCATGATCAATCTCAACCTTGTAGGAGTATCCGTGAAAAGATTCCTCGTCGTCGATTTGAGATTGAGGGGGAAACTTTTATGGTTGCTCCACAGGATGAAGAGGAATCTAAGACTGTTCAAGCAGCTCTTTCTAGTCCTAAAGCTGGGAATGGATTAAAGCTATGGAGGAGGAAATGGAGTCTATGAAAACCAATCAAGTTTGGGAATTAGTGGACTTACCGCCAGGACGTATATCAATTGGGAACAAATGGGTTCTTAAGATTAAACGAAAGGCGGATGGGACTATTGATAAATACAAGGCTTGGCTAGTGGCCAAAGGCTTTACCCAAAAAGAAGGAATTGATTATGAAGAAACCTTCTCACCAGTAGTAAGGTTTTCTTCAATTCGCCTCATCTTAGCCATTGTCGCTCAAATGGACTTAGACCTTTACCAAATGGACGTGAAAACTGCATTTTTCAATAGAGAACTAGATGAAGAGATATATATGGATCAACCTGTAGGTTTTGAATCTAAAGGTAATGAGCGTAAAGTTTGCAAGCTTAAAAAAATCCATATATGGTCTCAAACAAGCATCTAGACAATGGAACCACAAATTTCATCAAGCTATTCTAATGCATAAGTTTGCAATGATGGAAGAGGACCATTGTGTATATGTGAAACGTTCGAAGAATGGTTTTGTCATTCTGTCCTTATATGTTGATGAGATTTTATTGGCTGGAAATGATAAGGAATTGATTGAAAACACTAAGAAGTGGTTATCATCAAATTTCGAGATGAAAGACATGGGTGAAGCTAGCTTTGTGCTGAGTGTGAAAATTCTAAGGGATCGCGCTAGAAGGCTCTTGGGTCTATCTCAAGAGACTTACATCAAAAAGATGTTAGAGCGTTTTCACATGCCCAACTGCAAGTCGATGGACACACCAGTTGAAAGAAACTCGAGCTTAAGTATAGACATGTGTCCTAAGACTCCATAAGAAAAACAAAAAATGTCAAATGTACCTTATTCCAGTGCTGTCGGTAGTTTGATGTATGCAATGATGTGCACACGTCCCGACATATGTTATGATGTTGGACTGGTAAGCAGATATCAGTCATATCCAGGAATCAAGCATTGGAAGACAGTCAAGAGAATTTTGTGGTATCTAAGAGGAACGTCGGATTTTGTACTATGTTATCAAGGAAAGGATTTGCGCTTAGTTGGTTATACTGATGCCGATTGGGGTGGTGATATAGATGAGCGCAAATCAACTTCACGATATGCATTCTTGTTGAATGGTTGTGCAATATCATGGAGTAGTAAGAAACAATCCTGTATTGCCTTGTCTACCATGGAGGCAGAATACGTAGCATGTTCCTTTGCTATACAAGAAGCGGTTTGGTTAAGAATGTTCCTACAACATTTGGAAATTGTCAAATCAGCATAAGAACCAGTGACAATTTTCTCTGACAGCATGGTTGCGTTGGCTTATGCTAAGAATCCTAAGTATCATGGAAAAACCAAACATATTCAAATTAGATATTATTATGTTAGAGACATGATTACACAAAAGGAGGTGATCCTGAAACACATAATATGGTTGCTGATCCTTTCACCAAGCCAATAGCTAGAGATTCATTTGTTGGACATGTAAAATCTCTAGGCTTGTGTAGAATGTGAATGTTATCTGATCTGGTCCAATGGTTCACTTGTATTACCTTACAGTTAATTTGAATGAAATTTGTTTCCTTTTGTTGGTAAAATTCATTCAAATTATTTTGATGTTTTACTGCAAGTGATAGCTAGTACATTTTAATGTTGTATGTCAATAGACAATGATTGGTTCACTCACACGAACAATCACCTCTGGCGCTTAGAGAGTGAGCAGAGATGAGACAGTTTGAACTAATTACTTTGAAAGCGACTTTGTGCGCAGTGGGAGCAAGTTTAGTTTGAATTTTAAGTCGCCTTGATTAAAACCAAGATGAGATTCTAATAGAATCAACATGGATAATATCCCACTATCTATGAGTTTATCAATTGAAGTCAAGTGTGAAATTTTGATCTGGCACAGTAGATAGTGAGCAGATAGAAATTTCAAGTTTGGCGCCTGAGTTGGTTTGGCAACAAGACTAAGACTTGTATGGTGTTTTTACTTAAGAAGAGCAATGACGTACACTCTTTATCTTAGTAAAGAAAAAAGAAGCTCCACCGTAACATGCATTTCATACTACATGTGCTTGCCGACCTATGAGGAAGTATGGAATGGTTATCTGCTTCTATACTGTGTGAGTCCTGGAGATCTTAATTTAGATCTCAAATGTCACCCTTTGTAATTTTTGACTATATCACAAAGTGAAAGGATTAATGTTTGCTACTTTAGAGTGTTATTTATGATCATAAGTTGATTCGATCTAAAGGAGCACTACTGGGAAAGCGAATTAATTCTGATCCTAATGATATGAGGGCAAAAGAAAGAGCAAATTTAGTTTTACACCTGCTACTTATATTCTCTGGCCGAACAATAATGTCACTTGGAAAAGTTGGACATGATTGTGAATATTTGTTATAAGAGAGTAACGAGTATTGGACTTCTGAGGGATCGAGTCGTACTCGATTATGTGTAGCTAAAAATGCTTGGGGTACTAAGGTACACGTTTCAATTAATTTTTTTTCTTTATGTTCTATGGTTGATGTCTCCTTTATGACCTTAACTGGTTTCTATATTGGAGCTCCCATCATTAGTGTGCTTTCAGGTCGCACGACCCATTTTTTCCCTGTATGAATGGATTCTTAAAAAAAATTCAAGTTCTGTCTACACTATTGGATAGATCTAGCTCATCATCGGCGAGTGGGAGATGTTGGTTTATAAACAGGTTAGGGTCGCTAATGATGGTTAGACTCAAACCTAATGCCAAATGATTTAACCCACTTAATTAGATCGAACAGTTTAGATAACTGTTCTCTAAACCGCTCGGGAATCGCTAAGCATCTCTTGGGATTGAACGGGAAAAGAAACCGTTGGCCAAGGATTGCTTTAGTGAGAACTCTCGCCGTTAAGTGAGTAAGGAGAACTCTGACAAAGAGAGGCAAAACCAGTGGAGAAGAAGAAGAAAAGATAAGGAATTTGGGCTGTGGATTGGAGATCTTTGTTCTTGTAACAAGATCACCTGGATCACGTGAAACAAATCGAAGAAGAAGATCATAGGCAACGAGTAAGTTCTCGTCACTGTTCTGTATTGATACAGAGTAATCGAAGATCAACAACAACCCCGTGCCATTTACAGCCAATGATCCAGCTTCGTCTATGTCGCCTATTAGTCTATGACCACATGCATTGGGGGAGAGGATGTAGATAACTCAACTCATCGGTCCAACAATGTCGTATTCGACGTCGACGTCTCCTAGCTGCTCCGAGAGCTTGAATTAGAGCCCGCGCGTGCCTTGCTATTATATAACGCATAGCTTCAGAAATCAGGAGGGGATATTAAGGCTTTGTTTGTTTTTGGAAAAATTTTTATGTTTTCATTTTTTATTTTCATTTTCTGTTTTCTGTTTTCATTTTCTGAAAATGAAAATATGAAAACACGTTTTGTTTGAAATGATAAAAAACTATTTTCTGAAAATGAAAATATGAAAATGTGTTTGGTTTGTAACTATAGTTTTTGTTTTTAATGAGTTTAATTTTATAAACTAATTATCATTATTTTGCCCCTATGCATGGAAGAGATCATTAATATATGAGTTTTATATCTTATTTGTAATTTACTATTTTGGAGCTATTAAATCTCTGTTTTTTTTAATACAAGTATATAATGTATATATTCAAGACATAATTTTTTTCATAAGTGATACATATGTTTGACTTTTAAATTAAGCAACATAACAGAAATTAAAAATTTAAAACACATGTAATATTAAAGAACTATTGAACTACAATATTCTCCAAATAAAATACGATAATATCAAGTTTGTTGTCTAAAACAACAAAACAAACAATACGAAAAGTTCATAAATACATCTTTCTCCATACGATAACCTTCTGCTTTGACTTAGATTCCTCACTCCTCCCTAACTGAAACTGACCATTGTTGCATACATTCTTCAAGTCTGTCAACTCTAGAGACTTTGGGTTCCTTATATTGGCACTCATTAGTTGATTTATCATTCTTGCGCCGACGAGTACTATTTGAACTTGAACTCTCACCCATGGCCTCATCAGCATTCTCCATGTCAACATGCACTTTCTTGGTCAAAAATTCATCTTCGAGCTGTCTTTTCTTCTTCTGATGTAGGAGGCTCTTGAGTAGAAGCATAATGTAACACTCCAGTTGCTGTGGTTCCACTAAAAATCTCACCAAATACATTATAATGCTCGCATCCTTCTTTCCTAAGTGCATTGTACTCTCTTTTGTTTTTCTGCAATCATTCAAAATGCTTATCAATATCCAGTACAATACTCAAGAATCTAACATTAGATGAGATCCCATATAAGTGTAATGATTTTTACATTCCGCATAAAATGCTTCCCAATTTGATTTGGAGCATTCATTTTGTTTGTATGTGGATCCCATGTAACTCATGTTTGATCTAAGAGTGTAGAGAACAAGCGGTGCTTCAAACGCAAACGATTGAACTTTCCTTTCAACCGGTCTTTTCTATAATCCACTCCGGTGACTACAATCTCATGTAAGTGTAAAATTCTGGGCTTTTATGTAAATTGATGGAATTTCGTGTAATAAGGGGGTTTTGCAGGGGGTTTTCTACAAATATCCCCACCTAACCCCACTACCTCTCTTCTTCTCTCCTGATATTTTTTCCTCTCTGTTCATCCTCACCTCACAACCCAGATCCGAAGGAGAGAGAGAGGCAAGGATATAAGGGGAAAGGGAGAGGGAGTGGGTGGAGGAAGGTGGAGATCGCCGGCGCCGGAGGTAGAGAGGGAGAGATCGACCCCGAGGGAGGGAGAGATCGAGAGGATCGGGAAGGTGGAGCTCACCGAGAAATTGGAAGATCCTGGTGGGATTTCGTCGGATCCCTTCTTCCTTTCAGCATAGGTAAGCTTCTACTTTCTCCCTTCTTCGATTCTGTGTTTTTGGTGGGTTTTCCGGAGTGTTTCGGGGTGAGTTTGGGGTTTTTGTGGGTTTCTCCGGCGATGGGTCGCCGGAGACGACGTCGGAGTTGACGCCGCTCCTCTTCCCGGCGACTGCAGCGTTGGGAAGGGGCTGGCGGTGAACCCCGACGCCGTCCTCTCTCTGTCCCTGGAGTTTCCCAAGTTGTTTTCCTCCCTCCCGGCCATGGATTCCGGCGAGGATCCGCCGGCCATTTTCTGGCCGTAGCCGCGCGACCTTCTTGGGAATCTTGTGCTAGGGACATCACATGGGTTCCTCTTCTCCCCTGGTGCTTTAGCGCCTTTCTAATGCCGCTCCATCGTCATCGACGACCCCGACTTCGCCGCTAGATACCGCCTCTCCCACCCTTCTCTCGCAGTCACAGGTCTTTTCTACCAGCCAGTCCGCACCTCGTTCGCTCCCGCCACCAGCTTGGAAATGAAATGGCCCCGGTTCGTCGCCAACACTCGGGAGTGTGGCGAGGGCAACTTCTCCGTCCATGAAAGAATGTTGTTCGTGCCGCCACCTGATGAGATCGAGAAGAGTCAGATAGTGGCCCGCCACATCTCTAAATCCTCCGTCAATTCGGAGCAGCCATCTTGCCGGACGTATTCAAAAGATGACTAGAATTCTCGGCGAGTCATGCCGTCTTCCCGCAGAGACGGGGAGACGGGAACATTGGATTCTCTCCATAGAGGGATCATGAAGGTGACATGCAAGTATGAGCGTAAAAATGATATGGTGGGAAGGACAAGAAGTCAGACGATGGTCAACTTTTATTAATTAATTAATTCTTCTTCCGTCTCTAGATCTAGTCTGCATGGCAAGGCTTGATGTCATGCATAGCATTAACCCAATTTTATATGCAAAGGCCCGGTCATTGCCAGGGATAAAATAAATAAAGTTGTACTTTTTCATACGAACGGTGGAAAGTTACCGACTCGGTTGAAAATAGCTACCGGTAATATTGACGTAATCTAAAATATTCATAATCATCTAAGTATTTAGGCTTTATGAGGTAAATTTTTGAATTACTTTATGTCCTTTATTCTATGAGAAGACACGATTCGAATATAATACATGTCTTCTCCTAGAATAGAGGACATAAATTAATTCAAAGATTTACCTCATAAAGTCAAAATACTTAGATGGTTATGAATATTTTAGATTACCTTGATATTACGGGTAGTTATTTTCAAACGAGCCAATAACTTTTCATCGTTCGTATGGAGAAGTTCAGCTCTATTAATTTTATCCTTGGTGATGACCGGGCCTTTGCGTATAAATTGGGTTAATGCCGTCCTTGACATCAAGCTTTGTCATACAGTCTAGGACCTCGGAGACGTAGCGACATAAGTAGAATTAATTAATTAATAGAAGTTGAGCATCGCCT
This sequence comes from Narthecium ossifragum, assembly GCA_963920575.1. Taxonomy (NCBI): domain Eukaryota; kingdom Viridiplantae; phylum Streptophyta; class Magnoliopsida; order Dioscoreales; family Nartheciaceae; genus Narthecium; species Narthecium ossifragum. The sequence continues at coordinate 22,192,045 of OY986965.1, forward strand.
AACGTTCTTGACCTTCCCCACCATGTAATTTTTACACTCATACTTGCAAGGCGCCTTCATGATCCCTCTCTGGAGATGGTGCGTCGCAAGGAATCCACCGGTGGTGGCCGTCTACTGTTGACCAGACAGAGAGAATCCAGTGGTCCCGTCTTCGTGAAGCGGAACCCGCATGACTCGTCGAGAATTGGGCAAGAGGTTTCATTCGACACAGGAGTGCAGAAATTGATTTCATAGATACATAAATGCATAACATGTGTTGTAAAATTGAATCAAACAATAAGGAATGATTATGATGTTATGTATCTAAACTCCGATGTTGAATCAAAATAACTCAGTCTATGGGCTATTCACTTGCTTTAAGGTACATGCCAATATACATACTTATCACAGAGTGGTGATATGCAGCTCTTTATAAGCCTGCAATGGAAAACTTGACTTACAATGCATCTGGAGAAAAAGAAATCAATCAAAAAATGAATCAAAGCACACAATAATCCTGAAAAAAGTGTCAAAATCATCAATAACTACACAATCTAGGATTTCAACCACAAAAGTGACAACCATGAAAGAAATCATCCTTAAAAGACATAATCAATCATCATACATACTTGGGGGCAATTGCAGCTAGAAGAGGTTAGGGTTTAGGATCACAACGGATTGCTTGAAGAACGAGCGAGGACGACGACGACAACTAAAGCTCGCGTCTGGGGTAGACCGTCGGAGGAAGACGACGGCAACTAAAGCTCACGAGTGGGTTAGATTCAGAGATGTGGTGCCTACAATCTCACGTGCAACTAAATTTTTTACTCGAAATAAAATAGAAATCTCGTATCCACGACATCGACATTTTATTCACGAACACCACCAAATTTCTCATGTCTCGCACTCCATATTCTCCATCTTCAAAGAAGACATCTTCGGCCTCGTCGTTGACTAACGGCTTTACTGTTGAGCCACCAATTATTCCTACTGACCCACAAATCCCAAAAAAAAAAGACGAGAAAAAACAAAATTCTTCCTCTTCTCCTGTTACATGTGTATGAATTTCGAGAATTTTATTCTCAAATTGCCAAAACTCATAGCTTTTTAAATTTATATTTTTCATAAATCTTCAATCAAAATTGCTTATGGTTCTTCAATTTATCATTTTTCATCATAAAAATTTCATAATATAACACAGGACAGTCTTGTCATTTTATGTCGAAACAAATATCAATATAATTCCTATGTTATCTTTACAATCGCATATCATCTTTGTAGACACAGAATTATTATCTGGCATGTCTCTAATTTACGACTAACCCCCAAAACAAAAATTAGCAAAACTATTAAAAGTTGGCTTAATATCCTAAAACCACCTTAATATACTACATATCAGAAAAATCCCTTAGAACATACGCTCTCATACACATAGCCCATTCCATCTGACTCTTAATCATGATAAGTGACTAGGATTCCATTGAGCATTAAGACAGGTGTTTTCAAAAAACCGATTATTGTCAGTGATAGTTTACTTACATGGTATTAAACTAACCCTACGGGATTCCTTTTGAAATGATCCTATGTCTTCATGTAATTTTGTGATATTGTTAAAAAATTTGAAACTTCTGTGGTATTTTATATATCTTGAAGGGGCTTTTATGACAACGTTAAAAGTTGTTCACTTAACCCGATGGGTGTAAATCCAGAACGGAGCTTGAAAATTGTTCGATATCACCTCGAGTCTGAGCTCGTTAGTAGCTCACTCGAGATGTCGGCTCGAAGTTTTTAGGGCCAATAATGTCTCGGGGGTCAGGTTGATCCAAAATTTTAAACTTATATATCTATAATTAGTTAAATGTTAATAACATCATTTTAACAAAAAATATCATTAAAAACCCCATTAGCCTCATTTTTAAGATGAAAACCCCATTGTGGTGGTAGTTGTGGTGTATTAATGAACTAAAAGTCTGAAATGCCCTTATATGTCCAATTGTAACCATGGAAAGCTAAAAATCCCACTTGATATTTGCTAAAAACCCAAGTTTAGAGAAAGTATTTACTAGGCATGGTGGTGGCGGCGCAGCTGCAACGAACGACGCGCTGGAGGGTCGCCGGAGATGGGATACGACGATGTTGATCGGCGTTGGGAAACGAGGAGCTCGGATGGGCTCCCGACGTGGACGGAGGCCGGGAAGTACAAGCGTCGTCGAGGTCTCGTAGGGCGGCGTTGGTTTCCAATGAAAGTTGGGCCTCGGAGGCGGGAGGCGTCGATGGCGTTGTCAGGCGGAGCAGAGCTGTCAGGTCGCCGTGGTGACGACGGAACTGGGGAAGGAGGCGGAAGCAGCCGAATCCAAGAGGAGCTATCGGGTGGTCGCGGCCTCACCGGAGGAGGGTAAGCTTCGTGAGGTGTCGACGGCGTTGTTAGGCGGAACAAAGCTGTCGGGTGGATGTGGCGTCACCGGAGGAGGGTGGAAGCTTCGTGAAGAGGGCGGATCTGGCCGGATATGGGAGGGTGATGCACCTTGGGCGGATCCCAGTGTTGGATCGCGCCGGGGAATGGTTGACGGTCCGCGAGGCGACGGGACCACCGGATCTGGGGCTAGACGGCGCTGGAAGGCCGTTGGGTGGTGGGTTTAGGTGGAAGCAGGAGGCGGCGGTGTTGAGTGGGGGTGGCGCCGGAGCTGTTGGAGAAGACAAGTCGCACGTCGAGGGTGGCGATCCGGATAGGGAAGGGGAGGCAGGAGGCGGCGGTGTGGAGTGGGGGTGACGCGTCGCCCCCAGAGCTGTTGGAGAAGACGAAAAAGGTCGTAGGGTGATGGGTCGGGATGCTGGATATGCCGCTGGATGGCGTTGGAGATGTCGAAAGTGGGGGCGTCGAGCGGAGGGGAGCTGGGGGTGGAGATAGAGGAAGAGGAGAGAGAAAAATCAAGAGAAATAGGGAAAAGGGGTAGAAAATAAGAAAAAGTGGTAGAAATAGGGAAAAATAAGGAAAAAGATAAAGAGAATTATAGAATAAAAGTGGAGGTGATTGAAGAAACTCTTGATGGAGAATTTTAGCCAATTAACTTGAAATTTGAAGAGTTAAAAAGATGTAAATGCATGAAAGATGAAAATGCATTTAAAAAGATGAAATTAAATTTAAAAAGATGAAATATAGTAAAAAATATGAAAATATATTTAAACATATGAAATTGTATTTAAAAAGATGAAAATGAATTTCGAAAGATGAAAATAGAGTTAAAAAGATAAAAATAAAGTTAAAAAAGATGAAAATAGATTTAAAATGATGAAAATAGATTTAAAAAGATGAAAATGAATTCAAAAAGATGAAAATAAATTTAGAAAGATCAAAATTAATTTTGAAAGATCAAAATGAATTCAGAAAGATTAAAATGAATTCAGAAAGATCAAAATGAATTCGGAAAGATGAAAAAGAATTGTGAGGGATGAAAATGAATTGTGAAGGATGAAAATGAATTCAACAAATTTTGGGTGATTCTTTCACAATGGACTCTGATAAGTGAGATTTCGAGTAAGTGTTTACAGAATCTTCTTATGTCCGAGGAAATGATTCATCGAAATAATGAGTCACCATAGCTATTGATATGGACACATATGAGATCAACAAATGCTTGGGAGTTCCTCTATTCAATCATTTTCCTTCCTCTTGTTGTTGGATATCTCGTTCATGTAAAAAGATGAAAATGAATTCAGAAAGATGAAAATGAATTTAACAGATGAAAATAGAGTTAAAAAATAAAAATACATTTAAACAGATGAAAATGCATTTAAAAAGATGAAAATGAATTTAGATAGATGAAAATAGAGTTAAAAGGATAAGAATGAAGTTAAAAAAGAAAATAGATTTTAGATGATGAAAATGGAGTTAAAAAGATTAAATTGTATGAAAATGAATTCAAAAAGATGAAAATGAATTCAAAAAGATGAAAATGAATTCAAAAAGATGAAAATGAATTTTGAAAGATGAAAATGAATTCATAAAAATGAAAATGAATTGTGAAGGATGAAAATGAATTTACAAAGATGAAAATGAATTGTGGATGATGAAAATGCATCTAAAAAGATGAAGATGAATTCAAAAATATGAAAATGAATTCAGAAAGAGAAAAATCCATGTAAAAAGATGAAAATGAATTTAGAAAGATGAAAATGATTTTAAAAGGATAAAAATGCATGTAAAAAGATGAAAATGTAGAAAATATGAAAATGAATTTAAAAAGATGAAAATGCATGTAAAGAGATGAAAATGCATGTAAAGATAAAAATGGATCGACATCAATATGGGCTCAATTTTAGGTAGTGGATTTTTCAATTTCAGATTATTAATTTTTCAAATTGTATGTACAATTTTCATGCCTAAATTGTATTTTGCTCAAAAATTTTCAAGCTCTAGATCTTGGCTCAGATCTGGGTTCATCAGCATAATCAGATCTACTTTAGATTCAGGCTGGATCTAGTTGGGGCGGATCAGATTTGATCTGATTGGACAAGATTGCTTGGCCTAGTGGAACCAACTCAGACCCAATCAAGTCAGACCCAACCAAGTCAGACCCAACCAGCTCAGGGTGAGCTGCTTGCCGGAGACGACGATCGCAGGAAAGGGCGGGTGGCGTGATAGCGGATCGCGCCGGGGAATGGTGGAGGACGGGCTGTGAGGCGACGGGAACACCAGATTGCTTGACCGGGTGAACCGTTTCAAACCACTTGGCACGGTTGAACCAACCGAGGCTGATGGTGCTCGACGAGGACAACGACCGCGAGGGGTGGGCGACGGTGGTAACCATCGGATCTTGCTTGAGAACGGCGGGGGAAGGGTTGTTGGCTGGCGAGATGTCTGGATCCGAGACTGGGTGGAGCGGGAGAGCCGGCAAGGTGGCAGATTCCGATGAGTCGGCGCCGGATCTAAGAGGGCTCGGATGGGCTCCTGACGTGGACGGAGGCTGAGAAGGATGAGCGGTGTCGAGGCCTCGTTGGGCAGCGTTGGGTTCAGTTGGAAGCTGGGGCTCGGGGACGGGAGGCGTCGACGGCGTTGTTGGGTGGAGAGAAGCTGTCGGGTGGCCGCGGTGGTGACGGAAATAGGAGGAGTTGTCACAGGTGGTCGCGACCTCACTGAGGGAGGGTGGAAGCTTTGTAAGGAGGGCGGATCTGGCCGGATCTGGGACGGTGATGGATCTCGAGCGGATCCCGGTGTTGGATGTTGCCGGAGAAGACAGAGAAGGGGAGATGGAATGCACACGGGGTGGGTGGGAGAGAGGGTGGGAGGCTGCTGAATGAGATGAGAGCTTAGGCCTAAGATTATCTCATATGTATAAGTTATCTCAACCGTCGATCTCAAGATCTAACGGCTGAGAACTTAAAATACCTATTACATTAAAAAAATATACAAATTATATATATATATATATATATATATATATATATATATATATATATATATATATATATATCATCTTTATATTTATATAACAGGATGGTTGTAAATTAACCCGACATTGTCCTACTGTCACGTGTTGTCCTATGTTGAGTCCTACGTGTGGTCCTGCGTGGCCCTCCACCCGAGATCGCCTTAAGCAGTTGCCCGATCCACTTCTCCCGTTCACTTCTTCCACCAACCGCCCCCCCGGTCCTCGGTCCCCTCTCGCCAACTGCCTCTCTCTCTCCACCTGTTCTCCTCCGCCAATTCCAAACGCTCCTCTCTCCTCTCTTGCTCGAGGTGTCCCACAGGCGAAGCTAGCGATCTCTGCTAGGATTCCTAGAGGGCCGATCCCGTGCTGGAAGGAGATCTCCCACTGCCTCCCTGCGACGACAGCGCGACCGATTAGGGACGCCGATCCTCAATCATCAGACGATTGGAGAGAGAAGAAGAAGAATCGAGAGTTGGGGAAGAAGCCGGTGGCGGCCAAGATGTCGTGTCTCGATGAGCAAGGCCAGGAGACGTGCCTCGACAGCTTCGAGGGCACAGGAATGACGGCTTCGAGGGGTGACCAAGTCGAAGCATGACGAGGAGGGGCCATGGAGGAGTAGCGATGAGGAGCAAAGCTCAGCGATTAGTCGGTTCGGTAACAAGATGAAGCCCAACGATTCGATCGGCGATTGGTTTCCTTCGCAGAGACCACCCAATTGAAAGAGCACAGTTCGATGTTCTGGCGTCGACTCCAAAGCCAAGTGCTTTGATTACTTTTCAGTTTTCACAAACCCATCTTATCTCGATACCCTTTGAGCTTAGCCGTATTGGAGCATGATTCGTATACATGTGGACCTGGAGATGGTGAGAAGCAAGCTCCTGGGTGAAGGCTATGGCGGGGACGGGCCGTATAAGAGTGCGACAGCGTTGTTTTGGGACTTCCTGCCGCTCTGCACCAATGCCATCGCCTTCTACCTGTAGAACTTCTCGGAGTCCATCGCCACCGCCGTCGTCGGCAACCTCAACTTAGCCTGACGGCACTCCGGCCCTTGGATCTTGGTTCTATCCTGACGATCATAGCTCCTCTGGTTATTGTTTTTTTGTTTTTGTTGAAGAAGGCAATTGATGTTTCACCGACAATAGGTAAGTCACATTCTCTTTTACTACTAAGGCCAAAACACCTTATTATTTCGATTTTGCATTAGTAGTTGCTCTGTTATTCATTTTGTTGTCAACCTAAATTGACTTATTTTGATTTATTTTCCGTTCTACTTTAGATCTTTTTTTGATTGGTTTTGATATCATTCAACTTTGGTCTTAGGATTGCAAGTCGGTGTCTTGGTTTGTGGATGAGGTATTGGAGCTGCAGGAGTCATTCGAAGAGAAAATGTCTCCGACACCATGCCATTGCCCATCATCTTCATGCTAGCGATTTCAGACAACCCCTTGACAAACAGGTAACTTTCGACCTGATGATTGGGTTGTTTTCTTCTTTTTTCATTTGATTTATGATTGAGATTTTTATATTTATACGGACACTATATGAACCACATTCAAAAAAGTATTTGACTGTTTAACCTACGAGGGTATGTTGATCATTGAACCTCGACCATCATCACGAGGGGGATCTTGGTTATCTTACACCTTCAAGGGTGTAATAATTCAAAACATGGTCATTCAGGGGCATCTCGGTCTAAAATATATACGACCGATGGAAGGGTATTTTAGTAATTTGCACCCTACCTCTAACTAAGGATATTTTGGTAAAATACCTACAATATAATTTGAAATTTCAACAGACATCAGAAATTAAAACAAATATTCAAAATTTGAATATATTTGGACAAAACATTCAAATTTGAAAACATTTGGATAAAGGTCCAAATTTTGAATAAGAGGAGATCGTGTATCTCAATGCTCTAACCTCTCACCCAACTCCCCAGCTCACCTGCCACCTTCAAATTTGAACAACAGAGAACGCTCTCAACAAACCTCTGGATATGCTCAAATATCTCTACGTTCTCAACTTCCTAACTCTCCAATTCATACACGGGTTCTCCCAATTCCCCAGCACTACATTTGAATTTTAAATAAGAAGAGGTCTCAGATCTCAACTCTCTAAACCCCGTAACAAAACTATTCATTCAACTCTCATCTTCTCTAACATCCCGGCACTAATGAGTATTTGGCCAGCTTCCTAACCATGGAGATCTCCAAAACAACCGTTTGAATATTCAAAGTCCCCACCAAGTTGTTACCTACGCTTATAAATAAAGAAGGTGGGGTAGTATTCAAGGGGCTGGCTGCTAGAAGACAAGGAGGAATTTGGAGAGGTAGCTGCAGCTGGAGCTCTGAAAGGGTGCTGCTGTTGGTGCTTTTGAAGGTAGTTATACTAGAAGCTTTTTGAAGATTGTTAGCTGCTGCTAGGTGCTTCGAAGTTTGCTGCCACAGAGAACTTTGGAGGCTTGCTGCTGCTAGAAACTCTGGGAAGATTGTTGCTGACTGCCTGAGACGCCCAAGCACTTGGGAAGATTGTTGGCTGTTGCCGAGGTTTGAAGGGCTGCCTCTGAAACTTTGAAGCCGTGCAACCTTTGAAGCTCCACCAACACATCTGGAATCCATTTTTGCTGCCATTTGAAGCATCTGAGCATCCAAATCAAGGGACCAAAAGAGAAAGAAATTAAAGAAGAGAAAGAGGGCACGCTAACAGTCAGCCCCGACAAAGCTCCGGCTCATTGACGTGATATCGACAACGAAGGTGAGCAGGGGCTGATCCAGGATTTAAAGTTCGCCTGGGTTATCCTAATGGTTTGCTTGATAGAAATTATACCAATCACAAGCTCATATTTTAATGTAATATCTCTAATGGATTTCAAAAAACATGCTCCTATGTTTTAGTTATTATGTTTTAGTTATTGCTACTCTACACAAGAACAAGAGAATATATCCAAACAGTAAATGCTCAAGTAGTGTTCTCAATATAAAGCACATTCTTTTCTGAACAGTAAAATAATTCTAAAAATAAAAAATTGTAAGTTGGGTCTAATCTCTCAATTATACAACTACTAACCTTTCAGAGTCATTTTCTTTAGCTTGTATGTTGTAGAAAATTGCTTTTAAGAGAGGCAAAACAACAAAATCAAGGGGCTATTAGGAGCTATGACTTTAACTTCAAGCCTTGAACCCATGAGTGTCTTGCAAGAATCAAATACATGTTTTTGCCAAATACATCAATATTTGATAAACTACAAATCTTTATTTTGCTTTTCAGGATCCATTTTAATCATCTAGTAAGAATAATTGTGAAATTGTATTTTTAAGAACTAACTAATTTTGTGAAATAAATCAAGGTGACAAACATGGTTCCAATCATATGCCTAGCAAACATTTTGATGGAGTAAACAAATGTGAATAAATTAACATGCGTAAACTCACACTATCAAAGTTGTGCCCGACAATTATTTTGAGCATAGAATTCGTCAATTATCTTATCTGTGCCAATATCTTGAGCAAGCTCGATGTAGATAGTCATAGAATCTCTCAAAAAATTCTCGTTCATTTTATTGTGAATAACAATCTTAACTAGTTTCATAGCTGAAAATGCTCGCTCTGTAGTAGCTGTCGAGACAGGTAGAGTTAACAAAAGGTGAATTAAACTATCGATCATATTGTAGTGTTGTGACTTGTTTGTCTCAACTAGTTGTTGACATAATTCGAAAATGGTGGACAAATTCTAAAACTTTGCATGAGAAAACAAATTGAGCTCAAGCTGGCATCTCAAATGGTACATGTATTGTTCAATAAAATCAACAGGGTAAAATTTCTCCACTAAACTACAAATTTGATCAATGTTGAACAATTTGAAGTTGTCCTTTGGTTCTAAAGCAGAGCTTAGCTTTAGAAGTTTCGACTGCATTGTCATTGAATCTAGTGTTCAATTCTTCCAACTGAAAATCAATTACAACATTAAATATATCATAATGATAATGATGGTGAACTGAGATGAGATCTTTTTGCTGGCAAGAACGACCGGCTTGTTTATAAGAAGCATTCATATCAAGAACATCAATGTCATAATTCTCACAAACTAATATAACATGTTAAAGGATTACATCGAAGCCATCATCTCTCATCTCCTGAAGGAATGCTTTTGTAGTAGAGACTAGATCCATTGCATTTAAGATGTCAAGTGATTTTTGTTGCAAGGCCTGACAAAGCAAATTCGTAATCTTCATAATCTTATGCATCAAGTGTAAGATAAATAAGAAATCAAATGACTTCATTATGCAACTTCCCCACGTATAGAGTTAGAGGAACTATCATCCATAATACCTTCAAGCACTTTAATTGTTGCACTGTACATATCAACTATACCACAAATAGAATAAAAGTGAGAGCCCTACCGGGTAGTTCCAGCTTGTTGCAATGTACCAACCTGATTAACCCCTTTATCAGTCTCATGTTCTCCACTAGACAGAGAACGACTAATCTCAATGCTTTGAGCAGTCTGTAACTCGGAATGACGCTTTGAAGAAGAATTCATAAGATTCACAATAGTAGTCAGCTTTGAGAAGAAAAGCCAAATTGTATACTCCTTCTCTGCAACCCCAACTAATGCTAGCTGCAATCGATGGGCAAAACAATGCACATAATATGTATATGGACAATCTCTAAGAAACAAAGCTTACAAACCATTCCATGCACCACGAATATTGCTCGCGCCATCATACCCTTGACCTCGCATATTGTGAATATGCAAATTATATCATGTTGATGATGATGTATCTGAAATATGCACAATGTCAAAGAAACGCTCACGTATGATACCATGAGTATCAACAAATCTCAACACAATAGTCATTTGCTCTTTATTAGATGCATTTTTCGCTTCATCAACTAGAATGCAGAACATAGCATCACCCAACTTATCATGAATTTTGTTCCATACTTTGGTTGAGAATCTGTAAAATATATTTCTGAATCATTTGTGATATATACATTGTATTTTTGGAGCATTCTCCAAGACAACATCTGCAATGTTAACATTCAATCATGCCATAAGCTTTATCATCTCAATGAGATTACCCCTATTACGAGAATATGATGATTCATCATGGCCTCGTAATCCACAAGCTTGCAAGGTTAGCCATCGCACACTCTCAATTGGTGTCATTAGGCGCAATCTGTTCTTCTTTATCTCTTCAGAAGTTTGAGCATTGATAACTTCATCAATATGTTGTGTGACATTCATTAAGTCATCAACGGCCTTTACGACATTATTGTGTGGAGAAGTAGGGTCTCTCATATGTGTCAAAACTGCACATTTTTCCCCATTATTAACTCTTTTCTAGCTTTTAAATCCATCAAAAGTAAATGTGGGTTGTGCAAATGTATTCTTTTTAAAAAGAAAGCATGGAAAACAAAATGCTGCATCTTTAGAAGGAGAGTACTATAACCAAGGAAATTAGTTCAACCAAGAGTGTTGAAATCGATGATATTATCGTCCAAATTCAGTCCGTGGGTACTCATGTAATTTTGGTTGATATGGCTCCAATTTGATATAAGCTCGTCTGATTTCATCATGGACAGTATGATGATGTTTCCATATCGGGATACACAAACTAGGATCGCGTTCAAGAGACTCACTAGCAATTGAAGGAGAAGATTCACTAGTATTTGAGTTGCTCACGACCGATGGTGAAGGTGTATCACTTGTGAATGTATCATCTCTTGGTTTAAAGAATGACAAAAGTGTCTTTTTTCTTTCTTTCTTGATTTGCTACCATAATTAACAACCCAAAATCCTGTATAATTTATATGAAAGTTCAGCTATATAGCAACCCAAGCCAATCAATACTTTTATTCATATGCCACAAAGAAAGAAACAAGCAATTGCCAAAACAGACATTAAAGGCTAAATGTTTAAGTGGGACATATTATTTTTTGCTGATGTCTCGTAAGCCCCTTCATAATCAACTACAAGATTCTCTTAAGACAATTAATTATTTTCTTATAAGCATGTTTTAAACGGATAAAATATGTATAAATCCATCAGACCATCATATAAAATACATATCTATGCTAGTGATTCCCAAGTTCCCATTTTGATTCAATTCCAAGATTACAATCAATCTTCAAGACTTCAAGATATTACATATGATAAAACTAGGTTTTTCTCCGTATGGGATCAATTCCATCATTAAAATGCACAAAATCAATCCACAAGTCTCCGAAAATATGTAACAATCATCAAAACACAAATAGAGAAATACAAAGAATGATTTTACCTCTCTTTCGATGGAAAAGAGATCAAACCTCCCCTTATCCCTTGCATGGAACTGATGACATCATGAAAGGGATGTGATTGTGATCTCTAAAATTTCAAGGAATCCAAAATTAAGGATTTGATTTGAGAAAACGGAGATGAGATAGAGAGATATAGAAATTAGGGATTTGTGTACGATACCTCAGCCCACAGCCACCCGATATTGAAATCGGGAGAGCATTGGTAATTGGGTATGCACTTTTAAGTTTGCCTCTTTGGCAGGGTTGGGCTGGGCAGTTGCGCTGGGCTAGTGGGCTGGTGGGCTAGCCATTAGACTAGGTTGGGCTCTATTTGTTTATATTGAATTTAAATAGGCTAAATTTACATGCCTTTGAGAATTTTCATGTGGGCTGCCCTGGGTGCAGCCCACTCATAGATCCACCCCTGAAGGTGAGGGCGGCACGATTCATCCTCTTCTTTGTTTTTATTTCTTTTGTTTAAATTTGATAAAATGTAAGGGGGTTTATTGTAAGTTTTGGATCTATAATATGTGGTATTCCCTACGGGATGTAAATAATGGATATGCCCATTTGGCAATCTAGAGGTGCTTACCATCTCATGTGCAATTAAAATTTTTCCTCAAAATAAAATAAAAATCTCGAATCCGCGAGATCGATATTTTGAATTAGCGGGTCATCAACATCATCTTCCTTCATTTCCTTTTCTCCTCACTCTCTTCTTGTCTCTTTCTTCCCAAGCAAAACTTCCATCTCTCCTCATCTCCTTCCCATCTTATATATCTTCTACGAGAGGGGTACATTAGCACCGACCTCCACCGCATTGCCCCCGCGCACCAAGGCAACCGCAAAAGCTCGGCCTCCTTGCCTCTCCTCTGCTCCGGCGAAGACACTTTAGTGAGCGGCTCCAACAAAGAAGCTCCAACATCGAGCTCTACGCTGATCTACATGCCAAGCTCGCGAGCCTCAAAACTCGAGATCGTCGCTGAAGAACTCAGTCAAGGCTGCTGCTGGTTGCTTGGACCTATGCTGCTACCGTCGCCCCGTTGCAATGTCACCGGACTCGGCTGCCATCAACCACTTCGAACATTATCTTGTTGGTGGCATTTATGCACCACCATTGTTCAGGCACCGAGTTCTCCTCCGCTCGAGCTCCTTCCTCAATGAAACTTGGCCACCAGCGTGGTGCTTCATCGGATGTGAAGCTGTGTTAGCGAGTTGCCATTGTTGCCATGACTAGCCTTGTCACCAAGATCTATGTTAGGCTTTGAGGTCATCGCCATGCCACGGGCACACTGTTCACGATGCCGCTCCTCCAAGCGTTGATCAAGTGCCGCATCTCGGCCACATGCACAAACTATTGATGATGAATTCTCAGGATGCGCTGGACGTTGACCTCATTCGGTCTTTCATGGCGTTAGTGAACTACCATGGTAGATAGATCCGACGCCGAAGGAGAGATAGAGTCGGAGGTGACGATCAACATACCCACAACAAAACAGATCCGATGCTGAGGCGAGATAGAAGCCGGAAGCGACGATCAACAAATCAACAACACAGCAGATCTGATACTGAAGGCAAGATAAAGTCAGAAGCGATGATCAACACATTGACAATAAAGCACATCTGATGCCGAAGGCACGATAGGAGCCGGAAGCGATGATCAATACACCGACAACAAAGCAGATCTAATGTCGAAGGAGAGACAAAGCTGGAAAAGATAACTTTTAACCTCATTAACCAAATCCATCGATGAACCAAAAATTAACATCATCGACATACAAACATAAAAACAAGATACCATCCAAAACAGGTTTATAATACAAGCATTTATCAAAATCGTTATTTTGAAAACCAAACGATGAAATAACTTTATTAAATTTCAAATGCCATTGTTTAGGGGCCTGCTTTAAGCCATACAAGGATTTAAATAATTTGCAAACCTAGTTTTCTTGGCCCTTAACTACAAATCCTTCGAGTTGATCAATATAAATCTCTTCGTCTAAATCTCCATTCAAAAAGGCGGTCTTGACATCCATCTGGTGGATGAAAAGCTTATGAATCGATGCTAAAGCAATCAAAATCCGCAAAGTAGTAAAGCTACTAACTGGCGCATACATATCAAAATAGTCGAAACCTTTCTTTTGAAAAAATCCTTTAGCTACTAATCTAGCTTTGAATCTATCAACGGAACCATCAGGTTTAAGTTTCCGTTTAAAGATCCATTTGCAACCAATTGTTTTAAAACCATAAGGCAAATCTGTTAAAATCCATGTTTTATTTTGTTGAATGCTATCAAACTCATTTTGAATAGCTTCCTTCAAAAAAGGAGCATCTACAGAAGACATGGCTTCTGCATAAGTGTAAGGATCACCTTCTACAGAAAACACGTGGAAATCATCACCAAAATCCTTTTGAAATTTAATTCTTTTGCTTCTTCTCAATTCTGGTTCAGGGTCGGACACACGGGGAGCAAGAGAAGAAGAAGAGGGAGAAGGAACAGTACTAGGCTGTCTCAAAATAGGAGACTTAAAAGGAAAGGTATTCTCGAAATAAGTTGCATCTCTGGCTTCAATCATAGTGTTGTTAGAGATGTCGCTTACTTCAGAGTTAATCACTACAAACTTATTGGCATTGCTTCCTTGAGCATAGCTAACAAACACAACATCTATGGTTTTAGGCCCTAACTTCCTACGTTTAGGCTTAGGAATGCTAACCTTAGCTAGACACCCCGACACTTTAAGAAAGTTAAGGTTAGGTGCCCTTCCTTTCCAAAGTTCATATGGGGTCTTGTCTTCATTTTTGAATGGAACTCTGTTAAGAATGAAGCAAGCAGTCAAGAGGGCTTCACCCCACAAGTTTTCAGGTAGACCAGAACTTATTAACATGGCGTTAACCATGTCCATAAGAGTTTTGTTCTTCCTTTCAGGCACTCCATTTATTGAGGGGAATAAGGAGCAGTGACTTCATGTACAATGCCATGCTCTTGGCAGAAGAGGGCAATAGAGGAAGAGGTGTACTCACCACCTCGATCAGACCTAAGGATCTTGATCTTTCGATCAAGTTGGTTTTCTACTTCAGCCTTGTAGACTGAGAACCTATCTAGGACCTCATCCCTGGTCTTAAGAAAATAGCAATAGCAGAATCTAGAGAAGTCATCTATGAAGGTAACAAAGTACCGGTTGCCACCTCGGGTGGGAGTTCTACAATAATCACATACATCACTGTGAAAAAGCTCTAATAAAATGGAATCTCTCTTTACGCCTTTGAAAGGCTTCTTAGTTTGCTTTGATTAAACACAAATTTCACACTTGGATTTTAGGTCCAAGTTAGATTTTGGAATCAAGCTCAAATGCATCATGCGTCTAATCTTATCTAGGTGTACATGTCCTAGACGTGCATGCCACATAGGTGAATCACATACATTTAGAACGATGTTGGATGAGGATGAAAATGCAATTTCATTAACATTTGTTTGTACATTCAGTTTGAACAAGCCTTCAAAAAGATAACTTTTTCCAATAAAAAAGTTTCCTTTGGAGATTACAACCTTGTTGGATTCTAGTACAATCTTGTAGCCTCTCTGGACTAAGAGAGAGCCGCTAACTAAGTTTTTCCTAATCCCTGGCACGAACAACACATCATGGAGAGATAGCAACTTCCCTGATGTCATCCTCAGGTCCACTCGCCCTCATCGCCTGTGCTGAAGTATCGTTGTCTAAGGTCACACTTCCTCCACTTGAGTCCTGGAAGGTGGAGAAACAGGAACGATCGTTACACACATGCACATTTGCTCCTGAATCAAACCACCAATCTAAATAGGTAAATGTAGTTAGGTTGAGAAAAGGTTTATACCGGAAGGATGGATCCTCAGCTTCAACCATATGAGCTTGAGGCTTGGGGGCTCTTGGCTTATATGGTTATGTCCTCTTATAGTAGTAGTCCTTGGCGAGATGGTTGGATCTCCCACAAATGAAGTAGAACTTACCTTTGGACTCCTGGCTTTGGGTCTTTGGGTGGTTCTGGGTGATCTTAAAATTATTGGGTTTGGGTTTCATTTTTTGCTTGGATTTGTGGTTTTAGTTTATGGACTTTTGGGTCACATTGACTTTGGCATGGAAGGGTTTGAATCTAGGGTTTTTGGCCCTGTGCTGGTCTTCTATCCTAATAGAGTTGAGAACTTGGGCTAAAGTCATGTCTCCTTATTTATGGATCAAGTTTTTCGCAAAACCTGTCCAAGAAGGGGGAAGTTTATCTAAAAGACAAGAGACCTTGAATTCCTTAGAGAATTTGGTCTCCTTGACCTGGACTTTCCTAAGGATCTCTTGAAACTGATGTAGTTGGGGGTTAATGGGCATGTCATCTACCATGGTGAATCTAAGAAAGGTAGAGGCATTGAACCGCTCAATGCCGGCATCGTCAAGTCCATATTCGGACTCAAGGGTTTCCCAAAGTTCTCTGGCACTCCCTATCTCTAGGTAGACATCATAAATTGAGTCTACCAAGGCACTAAGAATCCTACCTCTACATTGGTAGTCAAGTTCTTCAGAGGTCATGAACAAGGGATGTCCAGTCTCTGACCTAACAGAGCTAGACCCTGGAGCATACTCAGGTACAGGGGATGTGGAGGCTACAACAGAAGGCTCCTGGATGGCCGACCATAACCCTAAAGATGTAAGCCATAATTTCATCTGACTTTGCCACCTCCTAAAGAAAGTGCCATCAAACTTTTCAGGTTTTAGTCCTAACTCATCCCTATGAGCAAAGGAGGAAAGCCTAGAGTCCATAAGGTCGAAGAGCTTGTTCAAAGAATCTGAAATATACAAATAAAATGCCATGAATAAAGGTTCTATGTTTATGAAACTAATGCTAGGACAGCAACATGCAATGCAAAGTAGAACGAGGGACCAAAATGCAAACATAGTTTATGAGTGGTTCTACTTGCAAAGCTTCAGTTCTTTTAATATAGTGATATGATGGTGTTTACTGCTAAAATGCTAAGTAAAAAACAGTAGGATGTAGAATTTAATACTTGGCAGCAGATAAAAAGTAAAAGTTCAAAATTTTATTAAATTAAAACTATATATAATCTATATATATTTGGAGGTATAGTTGAAAGTTAAATTTCTCTTAGTAAGAGATATATATATCTATATAGGAAAATGTAGAGATGAAGATAAAATGTCAGATAACAAAGGACATATATAATCTCCAAAGGGTCTTAAATTAAAACTATCATGTCAATTAGATTTGTAATATTCTACTAGTTTATTTTGGTAGTCTCAGTTTTATATTATAACCTACTGAGGTGCAAATTAAACTTTAATAGCAAGTTGTCAATGCAAGATATAAAGAGTATATAACATAATTATACATAGAAGTTGTGAGGGCCCGTCCCTCTGACCTGGCTCGACCACGTGAGTCGAGGGCCGTTTTCCTGTTGATTCGGTTCCGCGTCGGGTACGATCGGGCGATCGTATGGCGGTTTCGGCCCCAGGGGCATTTTGGTAAATATGCTCCCTGGTGGTCAGTTTCACACCCGCGTTCCACACACTGCATTGGATTGATGTATGTGGATTTTATGGAGTTTTTAAAGGATTTCTATCGGGTTTAAGAATCGATTCGAGTACTCTTTCCTTTTTGGGAAAACCTATTGCATTTAATACATGTTGATTATAGTTAAATGCTTAGTTGATTGCCTAACCATTAGCTAGCTATGTGTCGCGCCCCGACCCGCGAAGGCCCAACCGGGCCGGGCGACGCGAACCGGAACCTAACTAAATGCGGAAATAAAGGCGAGGGGTTCCCCCAACTTACTGATTTCACAATTCAATTCATAAGTAACTCTGAATATTACAACAAATTTAAACCTCAACAGATATAATATAATAATCCAAAACCTCAAAAGGGTTTACAACAGTTTATACATCATACTCCCGTAGGAGACTAACTATAACAAAAGTGTAGAAAGGGATCACCGGTCCTCAAACCCCGCCAGACGCCACCGCGCCACTAAACACCTCCCCGGTAGGGGCTACTGAAGAAGAGCTGGCGCCTGCACCTGCAAAACGCAGCCCGGGTAGGAGTGAGCAAAAAGCTCAGTAGGGTTCTACACTACGTCACACAGAAGGAAGGGGGAAACGCAACAGTGTCGCCCTCAAGCCAGACTCGAGTAAGCTACAAGGGTCCCATTACCCTTCACCGGTGATCTCTAGACATATCCAGCCATGGTCACCCCAACGGACTGGGCCCATCCTGGATACACCTAGTGTCGCAGGGTGCCAGCTGTGGTCACCCAACTCGCAATGGGCCCACACTGATCCCCTGCTGGCAGGAACGGACACTGCCCAAACAACAAGACCCGCCACCGGTGGCATCCTCAACACCTGACTTAAAGCCGACACGACCTCTATAATCATCAAGCAACATGTGTACCAGTCATCTAAGCCTATCATCAAGTTTGACTGGACACCACAATTCAATCCTGGACCAAACTACCCAACCCCGGTCCTAGGGCTAAATCCGAGCTTCCAGCCTCGGGTCGGCGATCCACGAATCACCCACGCCCTAACCATGCAACTAATGCACAACAGAGAATGCATGCTATGAACATACACAAGCAAGAGAAATAGGCATGCAACAGTATGACAAGGCAGCATACAAGTCCAACCGGATCGCTACAGCGGTACTACCAACCGCTGCCAGCCGATCCGCAGCGGGTCCCGGCATTACGACGGTACCACGACCGTCAACCGCGAACCCCTGCAACGGGAAGCAACCCCGAAAACTTCGAACATAAAATATTATAATAAAACACCATTCAAAACCACTAAAAACGCTATTCAAGGCTGGCGGTCGATCAACGGATCGACCGTGAAAAATCTAAGGTTGACGGTCGATCAACGGATCGACCGTGAGGGGTTATTTCACTATTTTTCGGGCTCACGGTCGACCGTGGAGGCCGCGACGGTCGATCCACGGATCATCCGTGGCACTATTCATCAGCAACTCTGCTCTGACACAGTTTCGTATAAAAATCACCAAAACTCGTAGAAAAATCGGAAAACTATGAAATCAATTGGGTTGGAAAATAGACTCACAGATCTACAACTCTTATGTCTCATAAAAATCCAAGATCATGCATGTACAAGCCGGAAAACTCGCTGCAAGCCGGCTGTTCTTCTAGAACAGCAGAAAACCGGAAATCCAAGATTTATCATGCATAAATCCTACTGAAATCTTAACCAAAGTTCATGAAACTTATATCAGTAATTATACTAGGCCACATGCATCTAATAACACAAATTCATCAAGATCTAACGGCAAGATCTAACGAAACCCATTAATTAACTCATGTAGGTAGAACACCTACCGGACTGCGCATTCCTCGGTTGATCCCTCGCAAACCAGCCACCAAAGAGGTTCCAAACCACACCAGGAGCCTTCCTCTCGTTGCCACGAATCCAACAAGCTTTAGAACGTCCAAAACGGTGGCCGGAGGAGGGAGAACGGAGGAGATGAAGGTGGGCTGCCGGAAGAAAAAACAGAGCAAACCAGAACCGGGAAGAAGAGAGAAAGAAGGGGGAAGAAGAGAAGGAAGAAGAGGAAGAGAAGAGAAGGAGAAGGTAGGGGAAGGTCGGGGAAGGTTGGGGGAAGGTGGGAAAAGGGGAGGAGAGGTCCTCTCTTCTCCTGACAAGGGAGGACGATGGCCACGACGGATGTCTTCTCCAAGCCCAACTGCCCAACCTCTGCTAACGCGTCCGATCGATCGCTCAAGGGCCGCAAGCTGCCCAAAAGCAAGCTTCAGCGCGCCCGAGCTGAGATCTTCCGATCCCGGGTCCACCTAACTATTTTAATCAAGCACTAACACAAACAAGGTCAGTTTGTGCACACGCAGGTGTGAAACAAACCAACAAGGCACAATTTATCAAATTACCCTTGCGGTCCACAACGAGCCACGGGCCCGACCCAGGCGGTCGACCCAGGAATGGAGGGACAAGTCCTCACATCCTAATACCCTTAAAGGAAATCTCGTCCCGAGATTCGATAAAGGTAGGGCTCGGAAACAGAAAAACAGTTACACTAAAAGACAGGACAAGAGGTGCCTCGAGATGAAAACAACTGTGACCACTCCTGCCGCATGCGCGCCTCGCGCTCCCAGGTCATCTCCTCGGTGCCTCTGTGCCTCCACAGTACCTTGACCAAGGGAATCGTCTTGCCTCGCAAGACCTGATCCCTCCGGTCAAGTACTCGAACTGGCTGCTCGACGAACGTCGCGTCCGCCTCAAGCTCGATGTCATCCACCCTGATGACATGAGACGGATCTAGGTGATACTTCCTCAGCATCGACACATGAAACATCGGATGCACAGCAGACATGTGCTGAGGAAGATCCAGGCGGTAAACTACCTCGCCGATCCTCTCTAGGATCTCAAACGGCCCGACAAACCTCGGCGCCGACCTACCACCTCTGCCAAACCTGACGGATCCTCTGTACGGCGATGCTCGCAGGAACACCCTGTCGCCGACTGCAAACTCTAACGGTCTTCGCCTCTGATCTGCATAACTCTTCTGCCGGCTCTGAGCCGTCAGAAGTCTCTGCCTGATCTGCACTAACCTCTCTGACGACCGCCTGATGAGGTCTAGACCGGTGAGTGAAGCCTCTCCAACCTCTGTCTAGCACACTGGGGAACGATACAGCCTACCGTACAACGCCTCGAAAGGTACTACTCCAAGACTGGACGGGTAGCTGTTGTTGTAGGCGAACTCCACCAAGGGGATGTGCTCCTCCCAGCTGCCTCTGGCGTCGAGGACACATGCTCTCAGCATGTCCTCTAAGATCTGGATCGTCCGCTCTGACTGCCCGTCTGTCTGCGGATGGAACGCCTTACTGAAAGTCAGGAGTGTGCCAACTGCCTCCTGAAAGCCTCGCCAGAACCTGCTGGTGAACCTAGGGTCACGGTCTGACACGATAGAAACTAGAACTCTGTGTAGTCTGACCACCTCTTTGACGAGTGAACTGCTATGTGGCACACATACTCATCTCATATGTGCTGACCTGACCTCTGCATCTGGTCTCTGGATCTGATCTCTGCATCTAATCTCTGTATCTGATCTCTGCATCTAATCTCTGTATCTGATCTCTGCACCTACTCTCTGTATCTGATCTCTGCATCTAATCTCTGTATCTGGTGCCAACCAAGTTGACGACGAAATCCATGATTTATCTCCATGCCTCCTGAATGAGCAGCAACAGGAGAGGAGTGAACCTCACGTAGGATGTCCTCGTGCAACTCGGGATCTGCTACTCCACCTCTGGGGTACTATCAACTGTCTGCTAAAGCCGTCAGGAAACTCTATAGGCTCGATGTCATCGTCGCTCCACGCCGTCATAGTCCTGGTGCAGACTCTCGGGGTAGGGTTGCCTCGGCCTCCACCTCATCTGGTCTCTTCTCTCTGCCAACTCTGGCTGATCCTCTACACAGAGGAACTTTCAGGAACCCCATCGGGAACTGAGAACTCCAAAGATAATCGCCTCTGACCTGAGTAGCTCTCTCGTTTGCTCTGTGCTGATCTCCCTGAGGACTGTCTGACGACGTCTGGGATGGTGGATGGTGCCTCAACAACGTCGGTTGAGCAATCGGATGAACGGCACGAGCTGCCGTGCTACACGTAGAATGGCACTGCACCCGTCTGGACTGATGGCTACTGGAAAAGGGAAAACTCTAGTAGTGGGACGTACTCTACCTAACAGCCTCCTGCAATCTGGTGATGACGCTCGCCATGGTGTGCTTCCGCTCCCACTCTGACACTGGAACAGGCTGTAATGGGTCTGCCGAATCTGCAACACTGCTATCAAAGCACGACCTACCATCTGCTGACGCTGTCCAGCCCTCTACCATGTGCTCGGTACCAACCACAACACGGATCTCCACGAGCTCCGGATATATACCCTGGGTCTATATCACTCTGGCCGGGAGAGCTGGGATGCTGCAAACACAGAAGGGGAGGTCATCTGGAATCTGATCCTTGAAATCTGATCCAACTGATTGTCTGTCTCTGATGAGCTGACAAATCCACCAAATCTGCTCTAGCCTCTTTAACCACTGCTGATCGCTAATACCCTTAAAGGCACTGACTCAGTGACTTTAAGGCAAAAGCTCCGATCTCCTGGTCACTCTGGTCAACGGTCCCGCAGTCTTGGAGATGCCTCAACTGAATCTTGAACACCGTCTTCAACCTCTGCTGTCGCACATCTGTGTCGAGCCCGGCTGAATCAATTGATCTGCCTACCGCTGAGACTGCCCGTCCGTCGAAACCTGCCTCTGAAGGCCAAGACCTCGTGCTGGGAGCCAAATAACGCCGATACACCCTCGGCAGCTGCGATGCAAACGCCAAATATCGCTGGTGCTCCTCCTCAACGCGCCAGTAAATAGGATGCTGTCGATGAACGCTACTGGAACTAATCAGGGTACGGCCTGAAGATCCTCTACATCAGATCTGTGAAAGTTGCTGATGCGTTCGTCGGACTAAACGGCATCACTGTGAACTGGTACAGTCCGTACCTCGTACGGAAGGCTGCCTCAGGGATGTCGCGATCCCGAATCCTCAGCTGGTGTAGTCGATGCGAAGGTCAAACTCTGAAGGGGTCGACGAGTCTCTCAACTGCTAACATATCACAGTTACATTGCAGCGGGCGCATACCTTGTGCTGCAACACTGGCTAGCTTCCTGACGCCCATGCATGTATGGAGGGAACCATCCACAATGAGAACCGAAACACACTCTGAGGTAACACACCTGGGCGAACGAAATCCCGAGCTACCGACTCGGCCGACTGAGTCCTCGACTCTCCAAATGCTGCTGGCATCCACATGCAAGCTCGCAACGCTCACAACCGCCCAAAGGAATCTCGACCTCGAACTCGGTGTCCTGCGAAGGCGACAACCAGAAAGCTCCTCAAGAAGGACAGCTACACAAACAACAACAACAACACGAGGGGAAAGCTGCTCTCCAGAGCACTCTCGAAAACAACGGGGAAGGAGTTCACTACAAGCCGGTGAACAAACCCCAGCTCTCGACAAGCAGAAGGATCGCTGAACCGCGATCTTCAACGAGAGCGAAACAGCGCCGTTAGGTGTGCTCACGACACCTTCCCACGGCCAAAGAAGCACAACCCGGTGTGCGATCAACCGACACAACCGAGGAAGCCGTCGAACCCCAACGTGCACCACACGTGGGTGACGGACACCTAGAGGTTCCAACCTCTAAGAAACGCCCCGACAAGAGCAACCAACCCAAGCTCTTTTCCCAATCGGTGGCTACTCCCAAGCCACACTCGACTCAGGTCCCAAGCCGGCACGACTACACGGGGACGAGTCGCAAGGGTGAAAACCCAGAGCCACAAAGGAAAACGCAAGCTGCAAGAAGCTCCGAAAGCTGAAGGTGGCGGCTCTGAAACTGGCTGCTGCTGAAGCTACCAACTCCTGCGTCTGCCCCAGGTACCTGCCCCAACTGAGGAACTAGTCCACCGCTCTAGCCCACACCGTGCGTCACGCCCGACTGCTCTGCGGTAAGCGCCCAGCGCCCCTCGCAACCAGCACCGTCGGCGGAAAGACCAACAACAGCTAGCACTCAAGCACCCGGTGGACTACCTCTCAGTATGACGGTCCAGGCTACCTCTCAAAGGACCGGCACGACGCTGCTGCTGCCACGGTTGTCGCTGATGCTGAAACCTCTGCCTCTGCCAACGGCTACCCTGCCGTTCCCCAGAAGCAGGAACGACAACCCCGAAACTCACCACGACCACCGGCCAACTGCCCGGTGTCAACCCTCAAGTCATCTGTCTCAGTATCCGGAGTACAGTCCAGGGCGTCCCCCGCTGTCGCTCCAGCATACCGAGCCAGGTGATCCAACCAACCCGCGTGCTACCACGCGGTGCGAGTACCGAGAACAGAGGAAGGTACTCCCAACTACACCACCCTCCAAGGGTAGGTGCCAAAGAACAGTACGCGAACTGTTCTCAACACACAACCAACAGTGTCCCTAGTGGCCCCGACAAGCGCCACTACGAATCGCTTCCTGGGAAGGCAAGAAAACAACAGCTTCCCAAGCAAGCGATACTCCAGGATGTCCAAAACATCCGGGATCCGGGACACCTCCTTCAATCAGTCCTCTACTGTCGAAGGATCTCCAACATCGTCTCTGGACCACAACGGGTCCACCTCTCAGGATTCCAAGAGTATAAAGGAGACACTGTCAGGCGAGGGAACGGACGACACCGGTGCGCATGCACATCTCCATGCACATCTCCCCCTGAGATGCCATGACGCAACCTGGAAGCAACAAAACACAGCAGCAAATAGATAGATAAGCATGTCACACGCAAACGCAACCAGACATGCAAGGATGTTCTAGACCTAGAACTATCCCATTCCACACTCAATCTCAACCGTATCCTGATCCTAACCCTGGGATCTACAACCTATGCTCTGATACCAAGCTGTCGCGCCCCGACCAGCGAAGGCCCAACCGGGGCGGGCGACGCGAACCGGAACCTAACTAAATGCGGAAATAAAGGCGAGGGGTTCCCCCAACTTACTGATTTCACAATTCAATTCATAAGTAACCCTGAATATTACAACAAATTTAAAGCTCAATAGATATAATATAATAATCCAAAACCTCAAAAGGGTTTACAACAGTTTATACATCATACTCCCGTAGGAGACTAACTATAACAAAAGTGTAGAAAGGGATCACCGGTCCTCAAACCCCGCCAGACACCGCCGCGCCACTAAACACCTCCCCGGTAGGGGCTACTGAAGAAGAGCTGGCGCCTGCACCTGCAAAACGCAGCCCGGGTAGGAGTGAGCAAAAAGCTCAGTAGGGTTCTACACTACGTCACACAGAAGGAAGGGGGAAACGCAACAGTGTCGCCCTCAAGCCAGACTCGAGTAAGCTACAAGGGTCCCATTACCCTTCACCGGTGATCTCTAGACATATCCAGCCATGGTCACCCCAACGGACTGGGCCCATCCTGGATACACCTAGTGTCGCAGGGTGCCAGCTGTGGTCACCCAACTCGCAATGGGCCCACACTGATCCCCTGCTGGCAGGAACGGACACTGCCAAAACAACAAGACCCGCCACCGGTGGCATCCTCAACACCTGACTTAAAGCCGACACGACCTCTATAATCATCAAGCAACATGTGTACCAGTCATCTAAGCCTATCATCAAGTTTGACTGGACACCACAATTCAATCCTGGACCAAACTACCCAACCCCGGTCCTAGGGCTAAATCCGAGCTTCCAGCCTCGGGTCGGCGATCCACGAATCACCCACGCCCTAACCATGCAACTAATGCACAACAGAGAATACATGCTATGAACATACACAAGCAAGAGAAATAGGCATGCAACAGTATGACAAGGCAGCATACAAGTCCAACCGGATCGCTACAGCGGTACTACCAACCGCTGCCAGCCGATCCGCAGCGGGTCCCGGCATTACGACGGTACCACGACCGTCAACCGCGAACCCCTGCAACGGGAAGCAACCCCGAAAACTTAAAACATAAAATATTATATTAAAACACCATTCAAAACCACTAAAAACGCTATTCAAGGCTGGCGGTCGATCAACGGATCGACCGTGAAAAATCTAAGGTTGACGGTCGATCAACGGATCGACCGTGAGGGGTTATTTCGCTATTTTTCGGGCTCACAGTCGACCGTGGAGGCCGCGACGGTCGATCCACGGATCATCCGTGGCACTATTCATCAGCAACTCTGCTCTGACACAGTTTCGTATAAAAATCACCAAAACTCGTAGAAAAATCGGAAAACTATGAAATCAATTGGGTTGGAAAATAGACTCACAGATCTACAACTCTTATGGCTCATAAAAATCCAAGATCATGCATGTACAAGCCGGAAAACTCACTGCAAGCCGGCTGTTCTTCAAGAACAGCAGAAAACCGGAAATCCGAGATTTATCATGCATAAATCCTACTGAAATCTTAACCAAAGTTCATGAAACTTATATCAGTAATTATACTAGGCCACATGCATCTAATAACACAAATTCATCAAGATCTAACGGCTAGATCTAACGAAACCCATTAATTAACTCATGTAGGTAGAACACCTACCGGACTGCGCATTCCTCGGTTGATCCCTCGCAAACCAGCCACCAACGAGGTTCCAAACCACACCAGGGTCCTTCCTCTCGTTGCCACGAATCCAACAAGCTTTAGAACGTCCAAAACGGTGGCTGGAGGAGGGAGAACGGAGGAGATGAAGGTGGGCTGCCGGAAGAAAAAACAGAGCAAACCAAAACCGGGAAGAAGAGAGAAAGAAGGGGGAAGAAGAGAAGGAAGAAGAGGAAGAGAAGAGAAGGAGAAGGTAGGGGAAGGTCGGGGAAGGTTGGGGGAAGGTGGGAAAAGGGGAGGAGAGGTCCTCTCTTCTCCTGACAAGGGAGGACGATGGCCACGACGGATGTCTTCTCCAAGCCCAACTGCCCAACCTCTGCTAACGCGTCCGATCGATCGCTCCTTAGAGCGATCGATCGCTCAAGGGCCGCAAGCTGCCCAAAAGCAAGCTTCAGCGCGCCCGAGCTGGGATCTTCCGATCCCAGGTCCACCTAACCATTCTAATCAAGCACTAACACAAACAAGGTCAGTGTGTGCACACGCGGGTGTGAAACAAACCAACAAGGCACAATTTATCAAATTGCCCTTGCGGTCCACAACGAGCCACGGGCCCGACCCAGGCGATCGACCCAGGAATGGAGGGACAAGTCCTCACACTATGAGTGCTAGCTAATGAGGAATTGTGGAACCTTAGCCTCTTGTCGGCGAGTGTCGAGGGCTATTGTATAACTATGAACCTGAAACTGATGCTGTGGCATATAGAGACATCTAGGATAGATGTTTGCATAAGTTCACGCATTATGTGCATTACAGGCATTTGAGGTTAGGCGGGCGATGGTTTGGGTCGCCGATCCGAGGCTCTCAGGTAGCGCGGATCTAGCCTTAGGGCCGTGGCTGGGTAGTCAGGATTAGGGTGTGATTGTTTTAATCTGAATCTCATGTGTTGAGGATTGGCGATAGTTGACTCTGATCAGTGTTTGAGGTTTAGAGGTCGTGTTGTCTTCCAAGGCCAAGTGCTAAGGATGGATGTCGATGCGTTCCCGACGTGGTTCCCCAAGGCATGGTTTTCCTGCTTGGGTAAGGGTGATCCTGCATGTTACTGTTCCTTGGCCTCCTGGTAACATGTTCAGGTGAGAGGTTTCATGACAGGAGCCCTTAGGACATCGACAGGGTTGTGGGACCCGTGGCATTCGTTAGACTTGAGCGGGAAGGCAACACTGTTGTTGTTTTCCTCCCTTCAGTGTGCCGTAGAGTAGAACCCTACTGAGCTTATCGCTCACTCCTACCCGGGTTGCGTTTGCAGGTGCAGGCGGCAGTTCTTCTTCTGTGGAGCCGACGGGATCAGCCTTTGGCGGCGCGAGTACATCCAGAGGCGCTTGAGGTTTTGCTGGAGGATAAAACTGTTGTACCTTTTTGATAATATATATGTTGTAAACATTTCGAGGACTTTTGGGATTTTGTATAAATCTGTCTCTTGGAAGACTTTTGTATCAAATATTGAATAGTACAACTGATGTTATATAAATTGAATATCTGTTTACCTCTGGATTATAATTTGTTTAAAGTTATCCGTCTTTCCGCTTTTGTATCGCGCCAATTGAAGATGATTAGAGATAGGAACCCTCACGCTCTGTTCTGGATGGGTTTTCTGGGTCGGGGTGTGACAGAAGTGAAGAAAAGTGCGTCTCAAAGTCAAACACGAACTCTCTCTCCGATTATTAGATTGTTAGCAATATAGGTGCTTAAAGTCTCTTAAAAAATAAAATCAGGAAAATCAAGAAAACAAAGATTAATACATGAAACACAATGTAAAATAAATCTGGCCTGGGAGGCGTGAGAAATCGCTGCTCTAAAAATTGGAGACACCCCTCGTGCAGAGTTGATCGACATCCGATCTCCAAGGTACAACCCGACGGCATGATCTCGTCGTTAGCACGATCCGATGAGAAAACACTATGAACCAGCACTGTCCCGTTGATTTTTTTGGAAGGCTTTGAAAGATAGTTTTTTAGGTTGAGAAGTAGAGAAGAAGGAAGAATGTGGCATGTAGAGAGAACTTTCTCTATATAGAACTCTCAGGAGGAAGAAGAAGGATTTAAAGCACATTAAATGAGAGTATATGACATGCTGCCATGTGTAGAAACCTCCTCTACACATGGCAACCTTGGCAGTAAAGCTATGCCAAGTGTCAAAAAGCAACGGTAAAATCAAAGGGAATTTTAAACCCTTTTTTTAATACCATCTTAACAACAGGAAGCCCCCCAAGCGCTAGCAACATCATCTTCCTCCTTTTCCTTTTCTCCTCACTCTCTTCTTGTCTCTTTCCTCCCAAACATAACTCCCATCTCTCCTCATCTCCTCCCATCTTATATATCTTCTATGAGAGGGGCACATTAGCACCGCCCTCCACCACATTGCCCCTGAGCACCAAAGCAACCGCAAAAGCTCAACCTCCTCGCCTCTCCTCTGCTCCGGCGAAGACACTCTAGTGAGCTGCTCCAACAAAGAAGCTCCCACATCGAGCTCTGCGCTAATATACATGCCAAGCTCGCGAGCCTCGTAGCCGCGATCTCTCATCAATCTGCGCGTCACCTCCGATCATGACTGCGTCAGTGCCTCTTCCAGTAAGAATAAGCCACTGCTACTGCCGTCCCCATCGCCTATCTCTGTCTCCAAAACACAAGCTCGGAGGAGGAGGAGAACGCCTCCCCAACCACAATCAAACTCATATCCGTTCACGACCGCGGCAGTGCCTCTTCCAGCAAGAGAAAGCCGCTGATGTCGCCGTCTTCATCGTCGATCTCTATCTCCAAACACAAGCACGAAGGAGGAGAATGTTGTCCCAACCTCAATCAAACTCACCTCTGATCATGTCCTCGATCACGACACAGCCGCCGCTTCTCTTCCAGCGCCCATGAGTTTAATCATATAAATAAATATTTTAATGTCATTTAATTCATAGTAGTATAACATACATATAAATAAATATTTTAATATCATTTAATCATATAACAATAACATCATCTTTAAGTTCCATGCACTTTAACGAGTCAAACGGCTCAAACCCAGATCAAAACGGACTTAAAACGATGACGTTATGCTAATTTAAAAAAGATTGTCGCAGAAAAACCCTCTAAAGATCAGAAATCTCAGTAGCAGATAATTCTATGATCAATAAAGTAGAAAATAGTAAATATCATAAAACTCAGGATGGTTTCTGTAAAAACTCAAATCCACTTAAAACAAACCGGGTTTTCCCACGTATTATTTTCTTTTTAAATCCACTTGTCTTTTGATTTGTCAATCAAGAGACACTTTTGTGTTCGTTTACAAACCAGACCAAATCCATAAATTCGAGACCAAAATACCCCTGACCAACTCTCTCTCTCATCATTTAATCCCACCTGACACAAGTACGAGAGAGAGAAAGGAGAGAGATGTCTACGTTAATATGTGACCCATCTACTTCTCTCGTACGAATTCCTTCATTATTTTAGAGAGAGTGGATGCATTCCATTTTTTTGGGGTTTTAGTAGACTTAGATAAGATTTCTTACTTATACGAGGAATTCCTTACTTATACGAGAAATTCCTTACTTACAATCTGAATTCCTTAGGCTTTGAATTCCTTACTTATGCGAGGAATTCCATACTTATGCTAGGAATTCCTTTCTTAACCTATGAATTCTTAGTTATGTGATCAGTGAGGCTTCTGTAGCCTTCCTGCGGGACACGAGGGTCGTATCAAAGATGGTGAAACTCCTGGGATGGAGGCGGTGTGGGTGGGGGGGGGGGGGGGGGGGGGCAGCTGGAGTGGCAAGGCACCGATGCCGACGGAGGGGAGTTGCCGGAGACAACCGATAAGAAACAGAGGAAGACGGAGGAGATAGAGAGAGAAATGGAGGAGAGAGAGATAGAGAGGAGAGAATGGAGAAATAGACGAGGAGCCGGGGAGGAGAAGCTGGAGAAGAGGGTAGGAAAAACCGGAGAAGAGGAAGCGAGGGAGCCATAGGGGATACGCATCCGAGACGTGGAGCTCGCGGCCCGGGCGGTGCTCCCGCGGCCCTACGCCACGAACGTGCTCAAGGAGAGCTGGCGAGCGTTCCGCGGCTGCGGGGGGAGGCGGGTGGTGGTGACGGCAAACCTGACAGTGATGGTGGAGCTGTTCGTGAAGGAATACCGGGGCGGGGGCGTCAGGTGAGGTGCTTGAGAAACAGAGGAATAGGGAGGAGAGAGACAGAGAAACAGAGGAGAGAGAGATAGAAGTGGAGGGGTTGCTCTGTGATAGGGACACGGGGACGGAGGTGGTGGCTTGGAGGTCAGAGGCATCGAGCCGGAGGGCAGGACGAAGGCGGGGCGGGGGCGGCGGGCGTGGGGTTCGTTGAGGGCGCGGCGGGGGCGGCTCGATGGAGAGAGATCGGATGAGATGGAGAGCGATCGAGAGAGAGTGAGTGAGAGAGAGGGAGGGAGATCTGGCTCGTTGGAGAGAGAGTGGGGGCAGAAGAGAGAGAGGGAGATCAGGGAGAGAGAGATAGAGGAGGGAGAGAGAGTGTGTCGCGCCCCGACCCGGGAAAGCCCAACCGGGCCGGGCGACGCGAACCGAAACCTAACAAAACGCGAAAGAAAAGCTGGCGAGGGTTCCCTCTAACCTATTAGTCTCCCTAACAATTCACCAAAAGCACCCCCAATTAAAAGACATTAATTTAACAACATCGAACCACAGATTTAAAACTCAAAGTGAATTTAATATACATATCCTCGGAGAGGGGAAGATCCAAATACAACATTACTCCCGTAGGAGACTATCTAACATAAGGTATAAAAGCAGTAAAGATCGCCACCTTTCAATGTCCACCAGGCGCCGCCGCACCGACGACCAACTGCCTGGTAGGGGCCACAGAAGAAGTACTGACGCCTGCACCTGCAAAATACAGCCCGGGTAGGAGTGAGCACTAAGCTCAGTAGGGATCTACACTACGACACACAGAAGGAAGAGGGAAACGCAACAGTGTCGCCCTCAAGTAGAACCTGGGTGTATACAGGGGTCCCATAACCCCACCGCGTGTCCCTGAGGCCCGCGATCATGGTCTTCCAGCCGGGCTGGTCACATGTCAGGTCACACTCAGTAGCAGGAAACGACACTGCTGACTCTCAACATGACACAGAACACTGTTTGGTGGGAAGAGACACCACTGAGTAGGCAACTCCTCTACTCAAGAGTTTAAGAACACCGGACACCGGCTACACCTCAGATCCGACTCGAGGCCGACACGACCTCTACAATCATCAAGCAACAAGTGCACCAGTCATCTAACCCTATCATCAAGTTTGACTGGACACTACAATTCAAACCGGGTCCAAACTACCCAACCCCGGTCCTAGGGCTAAGTCCGAGCTTCCAGCCTCGGGACGGCGACCCACATATCACCCACGCCCTAACCAATGCAACTAATGCACAAATTAACAATGCATGCTATAACATACACAAACAGGAGATAGTCATGCAACAGTATGATAAGGCATCATATAAGTCTATCGGATCGCTGCAGCGGTACTACCGACCGCTGCCAGCCGATCCGTAGCGGGTCCCGGCATTACGACGGTACCGCGACCGTCAACCGTGGACTCCTGCAACGGGAAGCAACCCCGAAAACGATGATGAACAGTAAACAATATTATATTATATTCCAAAATATAATACTATAATCAAAACACCCAAAAGTTCTCTACTAGGGGCTATTTTATCACGTCGATCTGACATCCAAACAATGTCGGATTCAAGATCCAATTTATCCATCAGTAGGTGTATATACCAGAATCACTATATCCAAAATCCATAATCATCCAACGGTTGGATTAACAGGAAAACACTAATCAAAACCGCTAATCAAACTAACTTACCAATCTAATTGCTGCAACGCAACCCTCCAGTAAACAATTCATAACAAATCGTAGAAAAATCAAAAAATTATGAAATAAGTTGGGTTAGAGATTAGATTCAAAGATCTACAACTCTTATGTTCATCACAACTCAAAATCATGTACGTACCGGCCGGACAACACGCCGCAAGCCGGCTGTTCTTCAAGAACAGCAGAAAACTGGAAATCCGAGATTAATCATGCATAAATCCTACTCAAATCTCAACCGATTATGATGAAACTTATATCAGTAATTATAGTAAGCAAGAGGAAGCTAACAAAACCAAGATCAACAAGATCAAACGGCTAGATCTAAAGAAACCCTTTAAAGAACACAGTAGGTAGAAGAACCTACCGAAGAACGCTAACCCGGCTGATTCCCCGCGAGTTGATCACCAACAAGGTTTCAAACCACACCAGGAGCCTTCCTCTCGTTTCCACGAATCCAACGAGCCTTAGAACATCCAATTTTATGGTCGGAGGAGAGAGAACGGAAGAGAAGAAGCTCACCGGCGGGAGAAGAGAGAAAAAAACAGAGCTTCGGGTAGGGAGAAAGAAGAAGAGAAGAAGAAGGAAGGAGGGGAAGAAGAAAAGAAGGAAAAGGGGGGAGGGGACAGCCAGGGGAAGGGGGAAAAAGGCGAAGGAGGGGAGGGAAAGTCCTCCCCTTCTGACAAGAGAGAGCGACGGCCAACGGCGGCCGTCCTCGCGAAGCAGAAAAAGCCACCGACGCGAGTCCGATCGGTCGCTCCAAGGAGCGATCGATCGCTCACGCCCCGGATCGATCCCAACACCAAGTCGGATCGATCCGAGCGGGTCAAAACCCACTGACTCGCTCACGAGTCCGATCGATCGTTCCAAGGAGAGATCGATCACTCAAGGGTCGTCAACTGCCCAAAGGCAAGCTTTCGCGCGCCCGAGCTGGGATCTTCCGATCCCGGGTCCACCTAGCCATTCTAAAAAGGCACTAACACAAATAAGGCCAGTGTGTGCACACGCGGGTGTGAAACAAACCAACAAGGCGTAATTTACCAAATTGCCCTTGCGGTCTAAAACGAGCCACAGGGGTAGAGGGACATGTCCTCACAAAGTAGGGGCGGAAGAGAGAGAGAGAGGCTGGAGAGAGAGATAGAGGTGGGAAAGAGAGAGAGAGAGAGAGAGAGAGAGAGGTCGAGGAGAGAGATTCAAGGAGAGAGAGAGGTCGGAGGAGAGAGACGGGAGAGGGGGGGAGAGAGAGAGAGAGAGAGAGAGAGAGAGAGAGAGGCCAGAGGAGAGAGAGTCCTTACTTATGCGAGGAATTCATAAGCTAAGTAAGGAATTCTTTACTTATGAATTCCTTACTCATGTGAGGAATTCCTTACTTATGCGAGGAATTCATAGGCAAAGTAAGGAATTCATCGCATAACTAAGGATTTTATAGGCTAAGTAAGAGTAAGAAATTCATAGACTAAGTAAGGAATTCCTCGCATAAGTAAGGAATTCGTCACATGAGTAAGGAATTCATATGATAATTGTTGTCTCTCTCCACCTGGTCTTCTCTCATCATCGACTCTCTCTCTCTCCACCCATCTTTCTCTGTCCATCAACTCTCTCTCCCTCCACCTGGTCTTCTCTCTCTCCACCCATCTTTCTCTCTCCATCGACCTCTCTCTCTCGTCGACCTCTCTCTCTCCTCGACCTCTCTCTCTCCTCCGGCCTTTTTCTCTCCTCGACCTCTCTCTCTCCTCCGGCCTCTCTCTCTCCTGCCGGCCTCTATCTCTCCCACGCTCCCATGCACGCCGCCCGCGCTCCCGTGCTCCCATGCATGCCACCCTCGACGTCGTCCCGTCCACCCTCACCCCGGCCTCCCTCGTGCGAGGAGAGGAGAAACGGAGGAAGAGGAAGGAGAGAAAGGGAGCGATGGGGATCTGCAGCTCATGCAAGGTGTTGGTCCTGGTGCCGGCAATGACGACATCGAGCTCGGAGGAGGAAGGTGGGAGCGTGCATGGGAGCGGCGGGGCGGAGGCGGCGGGGCGTGGCGGTCGTTGTAGGCAGGGCGGGGGTGTGCATGGGAGCGGCGGGGCCGAGGCGGCGGGGCGTGGGGGTCGTTGTAGGTGGGGTGGGCGGCGTGCATGGGAGCGAAGGAGGAGAGAGAGAGAAGTTGAGGAGAGAGAGGCGAGGAGAGAGGCGGGAGAGAGAGAGAGAGGTCGAGGAGAGAGATAGGCCGGAGGAGAGAGAGCTCAAGCGGCGCATGGATCACGTAGGTGGACGGGGGCGACGTCGAGGGTGGACGGGGCGAGAGAGGACGGGGAGAGGTTTGACGGGGCGACGTCGAGGGTGGAATGCATGGGAGTGCGGGAGAGAGAGAGACCGGTGGGAGAGAGAGAGAGGCATAGGAGAGAGAGAGGAGAGAAAGGACGGGGCGACGTCGAGAGAGGGTGGACGGGGCGGCGTGCATGGGAGCGTGGGAGGGAGAGAGGCAGGCAGGAGAGAGAGAGAGAGAGTAGAGAAGAAACAGTGGAAGAGGGAGGAGAGAAAGGGAGTGATGGGGATATGCAGCTCGTACAAGGCGTTGGCCGTGGCTCCGGCAATGACGGCATCGAGCTCGGAGGAGGAAAGCGGGGCGGGGGCGCCGGGCGAGGTGCCGGAGGAAGAGGGAGGAGAAAGAAACAGAGGGAGGAGAGAAAGGGAGAGGGGAGAAACAAAGGAAGAGGAAGGAGAGAAAGGAAGAGGGGAGAAACAGAGGAAGAGGGAGGAGAGAAAATGAGAGGGGAGAAACAGAGGAAGAGGGCGGAGAGAGGGGGGATAGAGAGAGTGGTCGGGGAGAGAGAAGCATGAGGAGAGAGAGAGAGGCGGGAGGAGAGAGAGAGAAGACCATATGGAGAGAGAGAGAGAGAGTCGAGGAGAGAGACGTGAGAGGGAGAGAGAGAGAGAGGTCGAGGAGAGAGACGGGAGAGGGAGAGAGAGAGGTCGATAAAAAGGTGTTCTGGTTACATCCCGGTCAGCCTGGGGGTATTTCAGTAAATCCTCCAATCACCGTATGAAATGGTGAAATTCAAAACTCAAAGAAAGACATTTGAAATTTGGACAAATGTTCTATAGCTAGACAATTATTCAAATTCAAAATAAACATTTGAACTTTGAATAAACATTCAAAATTCAAACAAGTTCACACATGAACTTGAAATTTAAACAGACATTCAAAATCTAAACCTCATATCTCAACTCCCTGATTTGGATGGTTACAAAATCCTATCCTCCCCATATCTCAACAGATGCCAAATCTCAACACCCAAACCCATGGTTAGAAACCAAATCCCAACACCCCATCCGCCAACAAACATGGATGGAAACCAAATCTCAACACCCCATGATCCCCGTGCATATCTCACCAGCCTCTCAACAAACCTCCAAACACCTATAAAAGGAAGGTGAGGGAGAACAAAAGAGGTTGGCTGGAAAATATTGAGAAAAGAAGCAGAGGTTAGAAAGAAAGAAAGCAAACAAAGAGAAGAAGAGAAAGCTTGGACGCCCGGGAAGGAGGAACCTATCACCGTCGCCAGCCTTGAACCAGTCCGAGGTCGTCGTCATCAGCGTCCCGGATCCAGCCCAAGGAGCTCGTCGGGGAACCCATCGTCATCGTCATCTTTGATTCAGCCGGTGAAACCCAAAGAACCCATTGCTGTCATCCAGCCGGAGGAACCCAAATAGGTCGTCATCTTCCTTGATCTAGCCAGCGGAACCCAAAGAAGCTCGTCGCCCAGCCAGAGGAGCCCATCGCCATCGTCCTCCTTGATCCAGTCAAGGAGACCGTCGTCGTCTTCTTCTGTTCCAGCCGGCGGAACCCAAAGAAACTCATCACCCAGCCCAAGGAGGGAGCCCCGTAACCTTCCTCAAAGCTCGTCGCCGTCCGTTGATCCAGTGGGAGGACTCGTCCCCATCGCCGTTCTCGACTCACCCGTTAAGCATGAAGCGCACCTCCAGCAAGGTCCAGGCCGCGGCTTCCTTTGTTTCCGTCCATCTCCAAACTTGGACGTCTCCTCAGCATCCAGCGCATCAACACCCAGCGAGGTTCATCACCAATCGTCTGTCGTTGTTCGCTTGCGGCTCCAAAGTACGGCGGTATCTTCTTCAGCGGCTTCCTCTGTTCCAGTCGGCTTCGTCAAGGTTTCGTCGCTCGGACGGCACCTTCTTCGGCGCTTGGACGACATCCTCTGGACTCCAGCAGCCCTGAGGATCCTGCGGCAAAGCCCAGAAGGTATCTGAAGATCTACACTCGGATTACGTCGTCCCCAACTCCGGTAGTCTCAAAGCTCCGGCAACAAAAAAAAAACACAAACAGCAACTTCAGTCACCTCAAAATCCTAGCGATGAACGTGGCGGTCGAATACATTATTTTATTTTTTAATGTAAGAAGCTTATTTTATCAGATCTAGAATCGGAGGTGTTCCCTACGGAGTTGTAAATGATGGATTTGCCGACTTGGTGATCTAGGGGTGCGGTGCCCGCAATTTCCTTGAACAAAAAAAAAATGATTTGCTCGAAAATAAGATAGAGATCTCGTCCCCACGAGATCGACGTTTTATTCGCGAACAGTATTAAGATGTGAGGACTTGTCCCGCTACTCCTGGGTCGACCGTCTAGGTTGGGCCCGTGGCTCGTTGTGGATCGTAAGGGCAATTTGGTAAATTATGCCTTGTCGGTTTGTTTCACACCCGCGTGTGCACACACTGACTGTGTTGGTGTTAATGTTTGTTAAGAACGGTTAGGTGGACCCGGGATTGAAAGATCCAAACTTGGGCTTGTGTTTTAGCCCAAGTCTGGCTTTCTGGGCGAAAGGGACCGATCTTCCCTTGCTAAGAAGATCGATCTTTTAGCGCCAGAAAGTTAAGTCGGTTCATCATGAAAGATCGATCTTTTCTTGAGGGAAAGATCAATCTCTCATAAGGTGGTTCGTCCGTCTATAGAACGAACGTAGCCCCCTTCTTTGATTCTCTTTTCAAATCAATCGTTCTTGAGCAGAAATTCGGTTGGATTTGGAGGAGATCGAGGACGATCCAAGGCTTAGCATGTGGGATTGAAGCTGCTCTAGTCGAGGTAGGGATCCTACCTACTTTAGAATCCGGTCTGTTTGAAGTTTGGGTTTTTCCGTGATTCTTTCGAGTAGATCTAATTGTATACATGTTTGTTTTCAATGAAGCATCGGTTTTGGACTCGTGGTCCTTCGTACTACTAGATCCCAAGGTTTTGTGGGATTTGATGAAGTTTTTCGATGGTATTTCTCACCGGCGGTTCGCCGGTGACGTCATGCCCATCCCGAGCATGATCGATCTTCTAGTGGAGAAGATCGATCTTTTCTTGGCTGGCATAGACGGGGTCCCCGCTCACGAGGAAGATCGATCCTTCTAGTGGAGAACATCAATCCCTTTCAGCTTGACCGGGACATGGTCTCTAAACACTAAGCAAATCGATCTTCTCTGGTGGAGGAGATCGATCTCTTTGGTGGATGAGAGATGTTTTCAATGGTTTTTGCCCGGGGCTTCGCATGTATGGATTTTCTTTATCGCTTTATACCTTATACATATTGTTAAGCATGTTTGCCATATAATGAGGGGTAGTGGTGAGCCGAGAGAGTGATGACTCCCAGGATGTGTAGATAGCATGTTGTATTATTAGCGGTGTTTTTCGAGTTTGCTTCCTGCAACATGATCTTCTTTAGTGAACTGGCTGCAGTTGGTCGCGTTACCACTGCAGTAGTTTCTTGACTTACTTATATGTTCACCACCCCGGGCCGGCAGGGGTGTCGGGCCCAGACCTTGTTTATTATTTTATCACATGTGTTGCATGCTTACTTGCTTATATGTGTGTGTTCATAGCATGCATTTGAGTGTGCATTAGTTGCATAAGGTTAGGGCGTGGGCGATGGGTTGATCGCCAATCATGGGCTTTCGAATAGCTCTGATTTAGCTCCGGGACCGTGGCTGGGTAGCGTGGTCCAGGTTTGAATGGTAGTATTTTCTGTCGATCTTGATAATAAGCTTAGATGACTGGAATACTCTTATTGATCGAGGTTTAGATGTCGTGTCGGCCTCGAGCCATGTTCTGAGGTGTAGGCGGTGTCATGTTTCTACGACTCAGCAGTGTCATTTCCTGCCAGCAGTATCGGTTTCCTGCTTACTGAGCCTGACCTAGTATGTGATCAGTTCTTCTGGAAGACCATGACTGTAGACCTCAGGTACACACGGTGGGGCTATGGGGCCCCCGTGTACACCCAGGCTTTGCTTGAGGGTGACACTGTTGTGTTCCCTCTTTCTTTGTGTGAGTCGTAGTGTAGTTTCCCTGCTGAGCTTAGTTGCTCATTCCTACCCAAGCTTCGTTTTGCAGGTGCAGGCGTTAATTCCTCTTCGGTGGCCCCTATTAGACAGGTGTTTAGCGGCGTGGCGGCGCCTAGCGGAGTTTGAGGAGTAGTGATCTTAAGTTTACCCTTTTTGTTTTAGTTATCTTTCTACGGCAGTGTGATATATAATTTACCCCTTTTTAAGGAGTTTGATGAAATGAATTATTTTACTATATCTGTTGAGGTTTCTTTAATTATTGCTTTAATAAAAGAACCCTCGCCAATTATTTTCGCATTCAGTTAGGTTCCGGTTCGCATCGCCCGACCTGATTGGGCCTACACGGGTCAGGGTGCGACACCGATATAAGAGAGCCAAGAGTAGAAAGACCAGTTAAGAGTGATATATCCAACAAGGTGATGGTAAGTGTACCAAAAGGGAAGACAAAATTGTTATATTATGTCGACCAAAAAAAATGAGGAGATAAGTAAATTGGGTTCTTGATGGGGGTTCTAGTGCTCAAATCCAAAAGGTTGAAGATGCCAACATCAGAGAAAATTTTCTTAGACTCAGAATGGTTGATCATTCTATTATGCCATTCGATGAATTTATCATCGGTCAAAGGCCAAGAAGTGATGGGATTTTTTGAAGAAAGGGAGGAAAGGTTAAGGTTCTAAGAAAAGGGCAAATCGCCAGAAAGGGGGAATGAATGTACAATAGGCATTGCCTCAGAATCAAGAGAAAGAATGCTTTCAGGGACAAAACAACGACCCAACATAAATAATTTAGAGTTAGAGTCACCTTCCCGAACCAAATAAGCGCTCATTATCTCATCTGCCTTCATGCTTTCGTTAAAATCCGCAATTCACCTCTTTTTGAACCTCCTCATCGGCTTTGATCTCACGCTCCATGATGATGAATGAGAAGTAGACGCCGGAGTAAAGAGAAAAGAACAAAGCGCCGCCGCAATCGTAGGTGAGGAGAAATAAAGCCCTAAAAGACTGGAAGAAAATGACAGCCAGAGAAGGTTCTCTCCTGGCCGAAGTAAGCGGCTTAAATAAAGGATTTTTTGTCGTCACGTGCTAAGAGTTTAAATGCAGAATCCAAAACAATTTGGATAGAGAGATGAAACGGCACAACTGTACATTTTCCCAAACATCCACTATGATTAAGTTTGAATAACTAAGCAAAATGGTCAAATCCCGTCTGATGCGGTCACCTCGTCATTAAAGATATTCCCCGATTACCGCATGGGGGGCAAAATGTTAGCCAAAATAATGGCTAAACAATTAATAACGGACACGTAGGCAAAATAAGCAGTGACCGATGACCGATAAGCATATGGTTTCATCGTCCAAATACAAACCATCGGCCAAATGGGTGATCATACATATGTATATGTGTAAGGATGGAGTATCGTCCATAAAGCAAGAAACCAAATCATCGGCCAAAGACAAACATAAAGTAAGCAAAGAAAGATGATCGACCAAAGGCCATGACAAATTAAGCCAATTGAAGCTATCGTCCAGAAGCAATTAAAACATGTGCCAATTAAGGTCATAAAACACATGTAGGTATGACGTGGATAAGGAACGATAAATAATTCAGCGTAATCATGACGTGTGCAATGAAGGATCATCGACCATGTGTACTCACCAAGCCAAAACAAAACGTGGGAGAAGCCGTTGTGACGCAGTTAGCGCACGATCTCCTTCATTTGCGCCATTACTACTCAAGGCGAGAGCAGTTATTAGGTCCTTAGATATAAATAGCTTTCTTTTCATTACTTTAAACCCCCCGACACTCTTGTAACCAGCCTATGAGCATGGGATTCATGCGTTTCTTTTAAACCTGTAAGTTTTTATTAATGAAGATCTTTCAGTCCTTTAATGTTTTTGTTTACTATTTTCTTAGATTAATCTAGTCAATATGGTTTAGTTAATCGTAGTTTCTTTCTTCTCCAGTAGATTAATTTAGGTTTACTGTATGGTTAATCTAGATTCATCCTAGGGTTAATTAGGTTAGATTAATCTTTAGATTAAGATAAATTAGTTTAATCTAACTAGTTTCTGTTCTTTCCGATTGTAGGATTAGTATAGATATAATCTAGATTTAATTAAGTTTTAAGTGTTGTTCTTCATTTTCTAGTTACTGTTCTTCATTTTTCTAGTTATTGTTCTTCGTTTTCTAGTTTAACTAGTTAATTAAGATTATTTTAGATTATTTTAGATTATTTTTAAAGCATAATCTAGATTTACTTTCAATTCTCTTTACTGTCATTCCATTTAATATAGTTTAATTAATTTTGATAATCTTTTCCATTTAAATAGACACCTATGTTCGAATATAGTTTGAATGAGTTTGAAGCTTATCATATTCCTGATTTTAATATTAAGACTAAGTTTGACCATTGCCAGTTTACGGCAAGATTTCCACGTCAACAGTAATTAAGTTTGGTTGATTATTATATTGTAATGATTTCCCTCCCTTATAAGTTGACTGTTGTAGACCCATGCCACCTGACACATTTTGATTGATCCATTTTTTTCAATTGCCTTTTCAATTATGTCCATATTTTTAACTCTCCACATCTGGATCTTGGATCTAAAAAAACCCATACCATCAGATTAAATTTTGTTCTCTCTTCGCTGTGCTTTATAAGTTTGAAGGTCCGTGGAAAATGTTTCTAGCTATTCGAGGTTGCAACATGGGCTAACACGTTTCAGTTGGTTGGGTGCACTTTTCAGTTGGTTGGATGCAGCCAATTGATGCTTTGGATCCAATAGCTAGAGCTCAGTTCGATCGATGGTCATTGTTCGCTCTTTTGTTGACGTGGGCAGCATGGGCTGACACATTTCAGTTGGCCGGCTCGCTCTTTTGTTGACATGGCATAGCCCTCCCCCCCCCCCCCCACACACACCAAAGTCATGTCCAAAAGAGCAAGTCGGCCAACTGAAACGTGTCAGCCATGTTGCCCACGTCATCAAAAGAGTGAACAATGACCATCGATCGAACTCAGCTCTAGCTATCGGATCCAATGCATCAATTGGCTGCACCCAACCAACTGAAACGTGCCGGCCCACGTTGCAACCTCGCATAGCTGAAAACATTTTCCATGGACCATGGCAATATAGATTCACCATGCTCAGTGAAATATTTTTCATGGACCATGGCAACTATAAATTCACCAAAATTGAGTCGACCAAACTAGATCAAATAATTCAGACAGATATAGGACAATTATTATTTATAGACATAAAGCATCCAATTAGACCATTATGAAATTTGTTATTGTTCCATGCCCATAAATATTATTCATCATCAGTACTATGAACTGGGCATAATAAGATCACGTTGGACATTGGCAAACACAACGGTGGTCGACGCAATGGTAGAAGGGGCATCCTTCACAATCAAACTGGCACTCAAAGCTCTTGTCGCACTTGCCTTGCACTGTGACTGCAGCCATTGAAAGCATCATGCCTGCTCCAACAATTAATCAAATCAAGCAGGCTTAATTATCAGAAATTACTGTGAAATTTGCCTGCTAATTCATCACTCTAAAAATCACTTGCAAAAGGTTGTGAGGAATGTCATCAAACATAATAAGATCTATATCCATGTTACTGGATGTACAGAGAGATTGTTGTAGAGAAGATAGAGAGGTTACCAGATGCAATCACCAACATCAAGATGGCAGCCATAACAAGGTTTATCTTCCTCGCCATGTATGTTTAATTGCTCCAGACTACGATATGAGAGGAATGCTTACGGTCCCTACTTACAATGAAGATTGAGCCATCTTATATATTGTGAGAAAGTTGGTGAGTGATATAAGGACTATAGGATCTCCTAGATTTCATTTTGACATAAAAGGAAATTATGACATTCCTTTTCTGCTATGAAATTGATTTTGGTAGATCTCCAAAAGAAGATCTTATGCTGAGAAGCTTGGTTAATTATGTAAAAGGATTACAAGATATCTTCAATTTTATTTTGTCATGAAAATGTTACATTTCAAATCATCAATACCAAATGATTTTTTTGCACACATGTCCTACCTTATTTGATATATTGCACCCAACCATCCATCTTAATGTTAATATTTACATTTTGCCCCCTCTCTTATTGTTTGGAATTTTATACGAGTTTTTTTTTTTTAAATCCATTTTACTTTTGAATTTACAAAATCAGTCCACTTTTATATTTATTTACATGATAGGATAAAATATCTTTTTTAGGACAAAAATGCCCTTCCTCCTATGCCTTCGACACCCGCTGGCCACCGTCTCTCCTCGACCTCTCTTTCTCTCCCGCCTATCTCCTGTCTCTCCTCGACCTCTCTCTCTCTCCCGCCTCTCCTCGACCTCTCTCTCTCTCCTCGGCCTCTCTCTCTCCAGCCTCTCTGTCTCTCTCCCGCCTCTCCTCGACCTCTCTCTCTCCTCGGCCTCTCTCTCTCCAGCCTCCGGGATGTTGAAGCAGAGCCACAGCTCCATCTACCGCCACATATCAAAGCATTAAATGCTCAGCCGCATTAAATGCTCCCACTGAGCATTAAATGCGCCACATCGCATTAAATGCTAGTCTCGTCCTCGCGCTAGCACCACCCTGGACACGATGATCCTGTGCTTGAACTTATGCAAGAACTCGTCTCCGCCGATGCCGGCGGCGGCAGCGGCGTGCGGAAGCAGCGATTCGTTGTCCTTCTTGTTCTTCAAGAACCTCTCGAGCATTCGGAAGCTGCCGCCGAAGTTGAACATCAGAGGCGGGATGTTGTGCGTGCTGTGGTCCCGCTCGACGAACAGCTCGAGGTCGGCGGTGGGGCTGCCATCGAGCTGCAGCGACGGCGACGCGCTGCGAGACATGAGATGGGAGCTGACGTTGTACTTGAAGGTGGCGACATCCTCGGCGCCGACCTTGTGGCGGCAGAGCGGGCAGCTGGAGTGGCTCTCGAGCCAGCGGTCAACGCAGTCGATGTGGAAGACGTGCTTGCATTTTGGCAGCAGTCTTAAGAGATCGTTGTCCTCAAACTTGGACAGGCAGACGGCGCACTCGAGACCCTCGCGGGTGCCCTTGAGCGACGCGAACCGGAAGAAGGGGAGCGACTCGATGATGTTCTTCTCTATGCCGGAGAAACGGCGGTGGTTGAGGTGGCGCGAGTGCTGCTCGTGGCCGTTGAAGAACTCGAAGGGCGTGGCGTGGCAAAACTTGGCATAGATGAGGAGGAGGAAGGCGAGGAAGAACATGAGGCCTAAGATGCGTGTTCTTCCATGCGCACCCATGCATGCCGTGCATGCCGCATGCATGAGGTTGCCGGCGACGTCCTCGCGCTGGAAGGTCTTTGGTGAGAGCGACGCTGTGGTTGGTGAGAGCGACGCTGGGGTTGCCGGCGACGTCCTCGCGCTGGAAGGCGGCGCGGTAGGCGTCGTCGTCGGGGCCGTGGTGGGTGCGGAGGGCGTGGCGAGAGCGAGGGGGCGGAAGAGAGAGAGGCCGAGGAGAGAGAGAGGCCGGAGAGAGAGAGGTCAAGGAGAGACGGGAGAGAGGCGGGAGACAAAGAGAGGCGGGGGAGAGAGAGAGAGAGAGGAGAGACAGGAGAGAGGCGGGAGAGAGAGGTCGAGGAGAGACGGTGGCCAGCGGGTGTCGAAGGCTTAGGAGGAAGGGTATTTTTGTCTAAAAAAAAATATTTTGGCTTATCATGTAAACAAACACAAAAGTGGTCTGATTTTGTAAATTCGGAAGTGAAATGGATTTAAAATGTAAATAACTCATTTTATACTTACATTTTGTCCTCTCTCTTATTGTTTGGAACCCTTCAATACTTTATTGGATGATGAAAAGTCAAAAGTCGACACCAACAATAAGAAAAAAGAGAAAAGAAAAGTTCGAGAGAGGGGGACAATGTGTAACCTCATCCCTAGTTCGAGGCTTCTTCAGAAACTGTAAAATGACAAGTGGGTGGAACAATACATGCATTGCCTTCATCCCCGAGTGTGTCAATCTTCGACGCATCAAGGA
Organism: Narthecium ossifragum; assembly: GCA_963920575.1. NCBI lineage: Eukaryota > Viridiplantae > Streptophyta > Magnoliopsida > Dioscoreales > Nartheciaceae > Narthecium > Narthecium ossifragum. The sequence continues at coordinate 22,236,133 of OY986965.1, forward strand.
ATTTAGACCCATAAGTCTATGCAACGTTTGCTACAATTTCATCTCTTCCATCCTTGCTAGTCGGATGAAGCCAACACTTCATGAAGTCATCAATCTCGAACAATTAGCTTACATTGAAGGAAGATCTATACATGACAACATTGGCGCAGCTCAAGAGCGCCTCCACTCGTTGCAAAAGGCTCCACGATTAGAGGCTCTCATGACCCGGTCTCAGCGGTGCGAGCAAGACATCTTCTCTACGCTAACAACTGTCTCTTAGTGACCAGTGCAAGAAGAAAGGAGGCAAAGAAACTCATAAACATCCTACGCATATACATGAAACTATCTGGCCTAGAGGTCAACCCCAACAAATCAAGTGTTAAGTTCTCTCCCTCCATCTCTCCTCAGCGGAAAAGAGTGCTATCTCAGATACTTGAATTCTCAATAAAGACTAAACCATGGAAATACCTTGAAGTTTCTCTTGACTGACGTAGAATCCAAGTTAAGGACTTCTCCTACTTGTTTGATGTTGTTCAAAGGAATCTGGCAAACTGGAGGAGTCCGATTAAAGCGGCGGCGAGAAGAGCAATGCTAGTTCAAGCTGTGCTACAAACCATGCCAATGTTCGTCATGTCTTCCATTTCTACCCCGATCATTATCCTTAATAAGATCTCTTCTCTTCCTCAGGGATTTCTATGGCAGGGGAAAAAGGAGTGCTCTCGAATGTAGCCTGGAACATCATATGCCAGCACAAGATGGAGGGTGGCCTCGACTTCAAAGATTTAAAAAGATGGCAATTAGCCTTGAAGATGAAGCGCGTAGCTAGATTTCTTGATAAGCAGGAGAGCATCTGAACTACCATTTGTCACGCCAAATATAAATTCGCTGGAGATCTTCCCCTCCTGAGAGGCTCTTCACCTTTCTCCTCTCTCGAACGTTCCATTTGTAGAGCGGCGGACATCCTTTGTAAGAACCTGAGATGGGAACCCAATGCGAGCTGTCACACGAGCATCCTTCATGATTGGTGGGCAGGGGACGGTCCCCTGCTTTCTCACCCATGCCTGGTAAAGACCGACGACACTTTGCCTCATATGAGAGTTCATGAACTATTCTCCGCTGATGGAAGATATGACTGTTGACATCGATTTTAGCTAAGGCTAAGTGGACAAGATTTGCGGAATTCCCCCGACTGAATCTGCATTCATCAAATCCAAACTTGCTCATACACAGTAGAGTCCATAAAATCCCCTACATATTCCTGGTTTTAACGGCATCCTATACAAATCGGAGGAACAAGGGTATTTCGGTAATTTTACCCACCCAAGGGTATTTTGGGAATTTAGACCCAAATACATGTCTAAATCTCCTACTACACACCAAAATAGCCTTTACATAGCTTTGACTGCATCTTAAATAAGCTGTGTAAATATAGGGGTGTTTTGGTAATTTTCCACAACATCAGAAACATTATAGAAAATTCCCTGAAATAAATAAAGGAAAAATCCGAAAATTTAAAATAAACCAAAAAAAATACCTAACTTCAAATTCGCCTAAACCCCAGCCAAGGCGATGTGCGCGCCATGCCCGCGTGCACATGATTCGTATACATCGAATCTAAAATACGTGCGCCACATAATCCGCGTGCGTGTCCATGACATGCACAAAAGTCGTGCCGCTATGCGTCGCAACCATACCGAAAGGGTATTTTGGTCATTTAAAACCCTAGCGGGGTATCAATCATCTACCTCTCTCATTAGCCCCCAAGGGGTATCTTGGTCATTCCACATCTCCAAGAATATAATGACTTAAAATATGGTCATTATGCTCTCCAGCAGGATATTTCGGTCCAAAACATATACAAAAGGGTAGTTCGGTAATTTCCACCTGAACCCCTGGCCGAGGACATTTTGGTAAATTCCCCACATAATGGTCTAAAACATTTGAAATTTAAACAGGCATTCATAATTCAACCACATCATGTTCAAAATTCAAATATACATTCTGAATTCAAACAAATATTCGGAATTCAAACGGATGCTACAACTTTTAAACAGAAATATTCGGAATTCAAACGGATGCTACAACTTTGAAACAAAAAAATAGTCAAATGCAGGAAATCATTATCTTAACCATCTAAAATCCTAACTCCCTTTCAAATCTTAACCACCAAGATATGATCGGCTGAACAGATCTTAACACCCAGATCTGAACAACCCCTGGCTATAAATAAAGGCACAGAGGAATAGATCGGGGGCTGAAAAATAGAGAGAGGGAGGAGAGACAGGAAGATAGAAAGGAAGAGAGGAGGAGCGTCGCCGTTGCCGTCGTCCGCCTTGCTCCAGCCCGAGGACCTCCGTCGTCGTCGCCGTCACCATCCTTGAACCGGCCCAAAAGCTCCATCACCATTCTTGATCCGATGCGAGGAGCGTTGCCGCAGCCATTAGTGACCCCCCAAGGAGGGACCTCTGCTGCCGTCGCCCACTCTGGATCCAGCCCGAGGAGCGTCACCGTCGCCTTCCTTTATCCAGCCCAAGGAGCTCATCGGAGGAACTCATCGTCGTCGTCTTCCTTGATCCAGCCCAAGGAGCTCGTCGGAGGAACTGACACGCCTTGAAAAGTGTCGTAGTCTTAACAAGTACGCCAAAATTAGAAATTTATAATTCGAATCACTAACTAACTACTTTTAGGGGTAGATAGCAATGAGTCCGAGTCGAGTCCACAGAGAACTAATGGTTTAAGTCGTATACTAGGTATAATTCCTAGCCAAGGAGTTGGGAAAAAGATAATCTTTTGGATTTTATCTAAAACTAAATTAAAAAGATAAGAAAACGAATAACTAATGAAAGATAAGATAATGCCAATGAAATCTAATCAATAATAAAGAACTTACTAGGTATTTCTAAGATAAGAGCGAATAAATCAACTCAGATAGTTCATATAGTCGATAGGTGAATGGCTAAAACTCCTACCGCTCAACGAAGACGTCGGGGATAATATCAAGAATGGATATTGGTAAATAATCAAGATGGTTCTGGCACCTTGAGATCGCCTACTAGAATGTATCAAGGATTAGAGTTAACCTAGTGGTTCTGGCACTAGCATTGTGGTTCTAGCACATACGAAACCCCTAATCTCGAATAATGATGAATAACGGATTAAGATGCGGTCATAATGGTTCTAGCATTATGTGTAATGGTCCTAGCATTACAAGGCTCTTAATCTCGAGAAGGAAATCCTCACAACCATGGTCCTAGCACGGATGTTTGATGAGAATCTTTAATCTCAAGCCCTAATATGCACAAGACCTAAATCTAGGGCATATAGAAACAAATCATTCATCTAACATATAATAATAATCACACCAATAGATAAGAACATAAAAACAATCCATTCAATCATCAAACGTATGATTTACAACTCATAATCTATAGAAAATCCTAATAAATAACTTTACTACATCATAGAATCCCAAAGCTAGGGTTTAGTTACTCATCTTAGGAAGGAGATCCGTCGATGAAGGTTGTCGCCGCGCTCCACCCATGGATCTTCCACCAAAGATCTAACCTAATTTGTGAAAAAGAAACTAAGAGAAACCCTAAGAGATCAACAAAATTCGGCCATGGAAGGCTGCCAAAACGCCCCCAAAGAAGGCTAGTTATAGCCTAAGACAAACCCTAACTCGGATTAGTCAGTTTCCTTTTATTTTTCCCGCAGCGCCCAAGGAGATCGATCTCCTTTAGGATGAGATCGATCTGGTTTTCCGTAACTGCTTTTTCTGCACCTCTGTACTAAAAATGGCATATCTTCCTTTAGAAAACTCCAAATCACGAACTGTAAAAAGTTCTGAAATCTAGACTTCAAGAGCTTTCCAACCATATATAGTACATCATCTGGTTCTTCTTGAGCAGGTACAGTTTTGATGTCAAAGATGGTTCATCTTTGCTCCTCTGCTCTTTTGCTCCTAGCAGGTTTTTTATTTGTTCGTTTTAGCACCAAACTTAATCTAATCTTCGCTGAGGGTCCTTAAGCCTGAAATGAGGAAAATACAATCAAAATAGCATTGCTCAGAGACTAACAAGACCTAGTTAAAGGAGCGATTTGTGCACTTTTCACGTCTTATCAGGAACTCATCGCCGTCGTCTTCATTGATCCAACCAGAGGATTCGTCCCCGTCGCCGTCCTCGAGCCACCCGCGAAGCGTGAAGCACACTTCAAGCAAGGTCCACGCCGCGGCAACTGATGTCGCTCAAATGTGTCACGCACAGCGGTCGCGGTGCAGTACAGCATAAGAGAGGTCGAATCCCACAGAGAGACAAGCAGGAAAGATCCAGAAACACAGATAACAATGAATTGAAAACAATCAAGAGCGATGAAAGTTAAGAAAATAGATCGAAGATGTAATGGTAAGATAAAGTTAACAAAAGAAATCAGGATTTGAATGAGACTAGGCTTCAGGAATCACTTCACTCGGATTTAGGTTCTTCTCTTCTCAACGGTTCATATGATACACAGTTAAGGGATTCACATCCCAATCACCTTAACCGGAAGATAAAGAATTATGAATCTGATAAAATATAAATGTCTCTTCCTATGATTGGTTCTTCCTTTTTATAGTTCAAACTTCATCCAACCAAACCTAAGAATACACGATACCGGCTGTCACTACAGGCAACGCGCAGCAAAAGTTCATCGGGACAAAGCCCTAACTCTAACCGGATCTCTAAGAATACACAATACCAACTCTCACAATCGGCAATGCATAGCAAAGATCTCACGGTATAGAGCCCCAACCTTATCTAACCAGATCCCTAAGAATACACAATACCAGCTGTCACTACGGGCAATGCATAGCAAAGGTCTCACGAGACTCGGTAGGAGAATCAAAGGAGATAACTATGGGATCACAATATCATAAAAGAAGCATGACTGGATTTATAATAATGTTTAACCACAAAGCAATCTGTGAAGATCCAATACATAAGAAGAGTTTAACAAGAAAGATTAAAAACTATGAACCATTGTTGGAGAAGAAGCCCTAGTCCTCGCTAGATCATCCATCCGCCATGCCCGTGGATTACTCGGCCATGGATGGAGATGTCTTCATCTTCTTCCTCTTGAAAAAGTCCTGAAAAGAGCCTCCAAAAACGTCCAAGAAGTCCCCCTCAAACCCTAGAAAGAGTCCTATTTATAGCCCCAAAGTCTCTCCATCAACGGATTTGATCTAAACCATTGATTTAATTCACTGGGAACGTCCGATCGATCCTTCTCGGGGTGCTGGATCGATCGGATGCGTTAAAATCTTCAACTTCTAACTTCGCCTGTGTCCGATCGATCGAAGTATGGGCGCTGGATCTATCGGATGCGTTAAAATCCGCTGATTTTGGCTTTTTCGGAGTCCGATCGATCGGACGATTGGTGTCGGATCGATCGGACCCCATAGGAGCGATGGAGGGATCGATCGGATGCGTTGTGGCTGAAAAACACATGTTCTGTCACGTTTTTGCGTGGTCCGATCGATCGGCGGATCGCTCGGACTTCCAACTTATTTTCCTTTCTGCCATTCAGACTGTGCATCGGTACTGAAATTGCCGTAACTTCCTCTAGGAAACTCGGAATCACGAACCGTAAAATTCCCCAGAATCTAGACTTCAAGAGCTTTCCAACCATATATGGCATATCATCTGGTTCTTCATGAGCAGGTACAGATTAATTGTTGAAGTTGATCCATATACTCTTTTCAGCTTCTTTTAGCTCCAATTTCCTGCATTTTCCAAACAACCATGTGAAGCAACATATAGATATAAAAATAGTAATAAAGATGCTGATTAAGGATAATAATCTAGCAATTGAGATGGTTATAAGGCTATTTAGAGTGCACTTTCATGCACTCATCAGCAACCCCTGCTTCCGTCTAGCCTAAAGCTTGGACGCCTCCCCTGTTTTTTTTTATCACCCATTCCTCTGCTCCGACCATACCTCCACAGCGATGAAGTCTAGATCCAGTTGCTCCCCTGTTTTATCCGCGGCTTCCCCTATTTTCACCAGCCTTGAAGCTTGGACGGTGCCTCCCCAATTTTATCCGACGTCTTCCCCAACTCCGGCAGTCTCGAAGCTCCGGCAACAAAAACTCAAACAACATCCCTCCAACTTCAGTGACTTCAAAAATCTCGGCGATGAAGGTGGCGGTCCCGGACATTATTTATATTTTTTTAAAGTAAGAGGTTTATTTTATCGGATCTAGAATTGGAGGTGTTCCCTACAGTGATGTAAATGATGGATTTGCCTACTTGACGATCCAGGGGTGTGGTGCCTGTAATTTTCTTGTATGAAATTAAAAATGATTTACTCCTAAATAAAATAGAAATCTCGTCCCAATGAGATCGACGTTTTATGCACGAACAATGAGTTACACAAGCTCACCTCCCTCTTCCACCCAAGTATGGCAGAGCGTCTCCTCTCCAAACCGATGCCTCCTCACATTACTTGCGTGTATCCTAGATGGACATGGGCCAAGAACGGAATGATCACCTCTACTTCTGCTTACCAGATGCTCGAGCACATGGATGGTAAACGACGAACTGGGGAACAGTTCCAGCTCTATAAAGGTGCTTGGAGAGCTCCAGCGGGACCACAAGCCAGGATGTTTCTCTGTAAGCTCCTCCACGGGAAGGTGCCAACCAAGTCGGCCCTATGGACTCTCTGCCTTACTTCTGATCATCTCTGCCCTCATTGCGGCATTAAGGAGGAAACTATAGACCACTTACTATTTGATTGCATATTCGTTCGCAATGTGTGGAACAGAGTACAAGCGGATACTAGCGTCAACAGCTTTGATCTCACCATGGACAGCTATCTCAACTTGCTTTGTCAGTCTCGGAAGTCCGAAGAGGTCACACGAACAATCTCCTTGCTCACCTATGGAGCATGATGGCTATGGAAGGACAAGCGTAGTGTAGTGGCAGGGGAACTAGGCCAAGAAGTTAGTGAGATTGCCCGTTTAATCAAGTGATGATCCAGGGAGCACATTGCGACAACAAGGCTTCGCAGGCATAAACTAGCTACAACGGAGGCACATAGCATTAGATTCCAAACTGACGCCTCTTTTGATGAACTCTCTGGCACAGCTGGAATTGATGTCACATGCATAGATGAAGATGAGCTCATCCTCTGGTCTGAAAGAAGCTCTCACAAAACTGATTCTATCCTCCTTGGAGAGCTCCATCAATTCTTGTAGTTCTCACTAAAGCGGTAGAGCATGGTTTCAACCAGGCGCTTGTTCAAAATGACTCGCTTCATGCAATACACATGATAGAGGGGAGATTGTCGTTGGTGGATGAATGCAAAGATGTAGTGGAAGACATATGGTGGTTGAGCCGTAATTTCACATACTTCCGCGTTGCCTACATCCCGCGCGAAGAGAACTTGCATGCAGATTGGTTGGCATGTGAGGCGCTTAGGCTTCGGCTTGAGCTTGTTAGCACAGAGGAGACTGCGGGTATACCCCAGTCTTGTAGCGAATTCTTGTCCCTAACCCCTAATGGGGTCTCTTAGCCCTCGGGCTCAATTAATCAAAAAAAAAAGACAATGTGTAACACGGATGGCAACCGGGCGCGAAGGAAGTTAGCTGATGTGCTGTCGCAGGCACTCAAAAATAAATCCAATACTCTTCAAAACAAATGTAGTAGTGCGAGTACGAGTCGATCCCACGAAGAGTGTTCAGTCTAGTTTTGTGCTTAGTGAACAAAGATAGGGGGGTTTTTAAACGTGAGGAAAAACAATAAAGAAATAATCTAAATAAAAGAAACAAGTTGAATCAAGAGAACAAACCTTGGTCTGAGTCAACATCCACCATCGGAATCCAACAACTGATCATAGATGCAAGTATCAATCAATTCATACCATGAATATTCACCGTCCGAATTAAATTCGAATCTCTCCTCGATCATAGTTAATTAGAAACAAGCGATCTAATCAACCCTAACTACTAGACAACCTAAGACAAGCGCTGTAGATTTAATCTAGTAGCAGCATTAAGAATAGGGAGATCGATGAAGCTAAACAACACAAGCACAAGCGGTTGCATTTAATCTAGTTGAATATTCTTCCTAAGATCTAACAAGATCTGATCAGCAGTAAATTATTAGATCCTAGTTGCTTCGCAGATTAGAGGGATCAAATAATTCCGGATTTGATATCCAACCTAGCAGTAGATCGCCATGAATAATAAACTAGTAGCGCTCCTAGCAATTAGACAAGACAATCATGAAGATAAACACAGAAGAACATTCAATACTCATCTATAAACTGAACAATAAAAATAAATTAGATCTCACAGTCTCATTGATTCCGAGGTTTCAGTCTCCTCGACCAAGGATCAAGATTTAGCCACGCAGGGCCATCGAGAACAATCCTCAAAAGATTCTAATAAAGAAAATAAAACCTAGAAAAAATATAAAGGAGGAGAAAGAGCAGCCAAAAGTGTCCAAGAATCCCCCCTCAAACCCTAGAAAGAGTCCTATTTATAGCCTCAAGTGTATCCACCCTCGGATTAGATCACAATCGTCGATTTTATTCACTGGGGAAAGTCCGATCGATCGGACCTTGGATGCTGGATCGATCGGTCTCATTAACATCTTCAACTTCTCTTCACGCCCGAGCCCGATCGATGGATGGATCGATCGAACTTTGCTCCTTTAGAAAGCATACGTTCTGTCAACTTTAATTCCCAAGTCCGATCGATCGAACTTTAAGTGCTGGATCGATCGGATGCATAAAAATCCACATTCTCTGGGTATTTTTGAGTCCGATAGATCCAACTCTAGGAGTCGGATCGATCTTGCTCAATAGGAGTGATGGTTCGATCGATCGAACCATATTCAGCCAAAAACTACATGTTCTGTCACGGTTTTGCCAGGTCCGATCGATCGGACCTTCGCTCGGACTTCCAGCTTATTTTCCTTTCTGCCATTCAGACTGCGCATCGGTACTGAAATTGCCGTAACTTCCTCTAGGAAACTCGGAATCACGAACCGTAAAATTCTCCAGAATCTAGACTTCAAGAGCTTTCCAACCATGTATGGAACATCCTCTGGTTCTTCATGAGCAGGTACAGATAAATCTTTAAAGTTGATCCATGCACTCTTTTCAGCTTCTTTTCGACTTAAGGACTTCCATTGTATCCTAAATCAAAATATAAGAATAATGAGTGTATTTAGGAACTAAATAAGCATAGGAGACTAAATATTAAGGGATAAAAATATAACATTATGCATTCTCATCATTAGTTTAGTCCCAAACTTATCCCGTATAGAGTTAGCTTAATCCTAAACTTATCCCACATAAAAGAAAAAACTCGCACCAATTCCGTCCCAAATCCACGTGGATTTGTCTGTTCCACCTCATTCCCATTTAGAATCCAACCCGCTCTACCAAGCCTCTTGCCAAGGGAACATGTAATATCAAAATACAAAAAACATATATCACAAAAAATAAGAAATCCATAACTAAAAACGTAATCATTAAAAAAAAACTAATATTCATCTGACGGCTATCAACATAGAATTTAGATCAAACATTTCCATATAATCTTCCTATCAAATACACACCAAAAAGTTTGATTTTTCTATGATACATATATACATAATTTGGGCGGGTCAGGTGATCGTCTCAGATGATCGTCTTTTAAGCCTAAATCCAAATACTTCTCAAACCCAATTAGGTTTTACTTCTTTATCCCCTTCCCAGCCCGAACCTGATTAGCCTAATCTTGTACCCATCCTGTTAGAGCATCTCCAACCGGTTTCTATTTCTCCAAAATAGAGACCGGTTCGCACTCCAATGGCACTATATCTCTATAATAGAGATAAAGATGCTACAGTGACTCTCCAAATTTGGAGAGTCACTGTAGATTCTCCAAACGGGTTGAATGACTGTTTTACTCTTGATATCCTTCTATATTAAAATGATTATATTTATCATAACTTTAAATATACATGTTGAAATTTTATGAAATTAGTCTCATTGGAAAGATATCATCAATATCTTCGTTATGAGACCAATATTGAGTATTTTTTAAAGCAAATATTTGATGTAATTTAATTTATAAAATCATTTAATATATTATAATTTAAATTATACCTAAATTTTCAATAATTACGATCAATCATTTTACATGATTAGATGCATTCTAAGAATTAATTTGACACTAAGTTTGTATCATTTGGATAAAATATAAAAACATGATGAATTCCCGCCAAAATGCATTACCGCCTTAAATTCCCGCCAACATGCATTCCCGTCAAAATGCATTCCCGCCTAAAATTCCCGCCAAAATGCATTCCCGTCTTAAATTCCAACCATGATGTATTCCCCCAAAAAAATGCTTCCTACACTCTCTATAAATGAAACACATACCATCACTCTACTTCATCATCTCATTCTCTTTCCAAATCCATCTAAGTTCTGTCCACAATCACACCGCGAAAATGAGCTCTAGAATAGGCCCATCTCATCTATCAGTTTCCTCTGATTCTGACGACGAGCGTCTTTCTATGTCGCCTTCTCCTGATGTTGTGGGTGAAATGAACATGTGGGAGGAAGAAGAAGCAGCGTATTACCAATTATATGCCTCCAACAATGCCCTCATAACCCAGCTTCTTGAAGAAGATGACAAGCCGAAATGTAGAGGTTCAATTCCTGGACATGTAGTCGTCAATCGTGAAAGAGAAGAAGGTCATGCTCGATTATGGAATGACTACTTCTCGCCAAACCCCACCTACGATGAGGTCAAATTTCGGCAAAGGTTTCGTATGTCCCAAACTCTATTCCTTCGTATTGTTAATGCCGTGAAAGAACATGACAACTTTTTTGTTCAAAAGAGAGACGAGGTTGGTAAACTTGGGTTGTCTACTTTGCAAAAAGTAACAGCCGTATTTCGAATTTTGGCATATGGTGCATCGGCAGATTCGACAGATGAATACATAAGAATAGCTGAGTCTACTACAATAGTATGTTTGAAGAGATTTTGCCGAGCAATTGTAGAAATATTTGGAGAGGAATACCTGAGATCACCGAACGTTAATGATGTTGCAAGGCTATTGCAAGTAGGTGAAGAACGTGGATTTCCAGGAATGTTGGGAAGTCTTGATTGTATGTATTGGACTTGGAAAAATTATCCAACTGCTTGGGCGGGGCAATATTCAGGACGCCATGGCTCACCATCTATCATTCTCGAGGCAGTAGCATCGTATGACTTCTGGATATGACATGCTTATTTTGGCTTACCTGGCTCCAACAATGATATCAATGTATTACAATCATCCAACCTATTTGCAAACCTCACCCAAGGTATAACTCCTCCCGCTCGTTATAGCATCCTAGGCAAACAATATGATATTGGTTATTACTTGACTGATGGTATATATCCAAAGTGGTCAACTCTTGTCCAAACAATTTCTCACCCGCAAGACCAAAAAAGCAGTACTTTGCAATGATGCAAGAAGCATGTTGGAAAGATGTGGAGCGGGCATTTGGGGTTCTACAATCACGCTTTGCAATCATCAAGGGGCTTGCTCGTTTTTGGGACATACATGTGTTTCATGATATTATGACTGCATGTATCATAATGCATAATATGATTGTCGAAGATGAACGCGGTGAGCAAGTGCCACTTACTGATTTTACTTCGCCTGAAGTCCAAGCCGTTGATAGCATTAGAGGTGAAACAATAGAATTCAAGGAATTCCTTGCTCGACACAAGGGTCTAAAGGACAAAGACGCTCATTATGCCATTCGAAATGCATTGATTGGCCATCTGTGGGAAAGACGTGGCAATGCCACAATTCAGTTCGGTATTTTATTCATGTATCTTAGTGATGTATCTCAGTCATGCAATTCAATTATGTGTTTCAGTCATGTATTTCCATTGTGTGTTTCAGTCATATTTCAACGATATGCTTCAGTCATGCATTTCAATGTTGTGTATTAGGCATGTAGCATAATTTGTTTTCTGACTAAGTTTATACTTGCAAAAATAGAAATTAACACAAATAAGAAAATTACATTAAACACTAAGCAAATACAATCACACCGAAAGCAAATACAACCATACTGAAAGCAAATACAACAACACCGAAAGCAAATACAACCACATTGAAAGCAAATACAATCATACCGAAAGCAAATACAATCACACCGAAAGCAAATACAACCACGCTGAATTCAAATACATCACTTACTATAACGCATCAGTATTGCCAATAACAACATCTAGTAATCGGGTAAGCCACTTCCGTCGTAACCGTCTTGATACGGGTTGAAATTGATGTCGTTAAAAGTAGACGAGTTACCATCGAAAGTTGAATCGCGAGTTTTTTTTTCTAAACTTTCCTTCTTTTTCTTACGAAAATATTCACGGTCAGCTGGATCAGCTATGGCACGCAAGTCTATCTCCATAATATCTTTTTCTTGACGTTCACAACGTAGTTGTAACTTGTTGCGTTCATTTTCAGCCTGCAACATCAAAAGTTGATAACGTTGTGCCGCAGAGTTCTCCAATTGGGCAAAGTGCTCCCTTCTCTGCATTTGTCCTCTATTTAAAGACTCCAAGATTTCTCGATTTCCCTCGGCGATTGATTCAATTAGAGCACTCTTGTCTGCTGCTTGAGTCCTTCGAATCTTTTCTTTCTTTCGTCCGATGGAACGACTAGATACATTAACATCATTATCGATTGATGTGGGAGAATATTCTTCATCAGCATTCAAATCGACAGAATGTGGTGATATGGGTGCAGCTGAATCTTGTTGAGATCCTTCAGCATAATCGTGTCGTTTTTGTTGCGTCAAAGTGCTTTTGTTGTTGTTATCAGTCCACTTCTCAGCTTCCTTAAGAATTGGCCAGACATGATCAAATTGAAAACCCTTTTTTCCCTCGGAATCTTGGCTAAATAATATTTTTGCATTGTCGATCTACAACAAAATTAAACATTCAACACTAAGTATAATATAGAATCATAATGTAAGCTAGAGTCCGAAATTTTTACAATGTCAATCTCTAAAGTGCCACTTGGATTGAGTCCTTCAACTTGGCGAACACATCCTCGAAATTTGTTGATAGCTTTCATAATGATAGTCATTCGACATTGGAGGGATTTGGTTGAGCGCTCACTAGTGCTGTGAGCTAGAAGGTTGCTATTGTATATAATTGAAATGCGATCCCACAACTTATCTCTTTTTTTATTAGTACCTGTCACTGGATCTTGAGAAACCTCGAGCCATGCATTACAGATTATTTTGTCTTCTTCATTAGTGAATGATTGACCGCGAAAAGCCAATCGTGCACTGGAACTCATGCATCAGCTTACCTTGTTTTGAGAGGAGGAAGAATAAAATGTGGGATTTTTGAAGATGAAGATATGACTATTTATAGTGGATATCAAACCCTACTACCATGACATCAATTTGATATCCAAGTGAGTGGTCAAGGAGATGATTTGTCAAACTTTATCATGACTTGTCAGTGAGTGGTCAAGGATATGCTTTGCCAAGCTTTATCATGGCTTGTCAGTGAGTGGTCAAGGATATGATTTGTCAAGCTGTCTTTTTTATGATAGTTACATGACTTGGCATGCTTTGTTATGATTTTGATAGGTATGATAAGAGCATCATGTTGATATATACGGACTTGTCAGGCTTTATCAAGATTTTGGTAGATATGATGTGTCGCGCCCCGACTCGCAGAGCGCACCCGGGCCGGGACCGTGAGGGGGAAAACCTACATCTACTAGCCTCAACTGGCGGAAACAGCTGAGACTAACGCACAGCTGGCGGAAACAGCTGACATAGGCACAAGCGAAAGCAAGCTACTAAACAACAACTATTAACATTTATTACAAACCAGTAATAAAAGAGTTAACAGGGTTCTAGTACAACAAGCTACAAGGGATCAACAGTCCCCAAAAAGAAGCTACACCACCCACCGGGGTCTCCGCGAACGCACAAACGAAACCATCCTGACCCTCAGACATGGTCAGGATCCGGCACGCTGCCACGAGACTGCCGACGGGGAAGCACCGGAGGAGAACGGGGACCCGCACCTGCAAACACACAGTCCAGGTAGGAATAAGCAACAGCTCAGCAGGGTCCTGCTCTACCACTCTCGCTAAGAAGGCAAACCCAACGAACCAACCCTGAGGCCAAGTACTGAGGCTTGCCAAGGATCCCATAAATCCCGTCTATAACCCGAAGGACTCCTGTCCCAAGTACGCCCCTCCGACAACCACTGCTCAGGGGTGGGCATCTCCGACAATCCCTGACACAGGGTGGACATCACGCTACTGGTAGGACACCCTTCTCCAAGCGGGATCTCCACACTTGGTGGAACGACCGAGGTTAAGACTACCACCTCTCAGTACTCCAAGCCACAGGGCCAACATGACCCCTAATTCCTGACCCAAGGACTAAGTCTAGCCAGGGAGTCCATCGATCCCATCGATGTCTTCCCCCCCCAGGGTTCTTGTCCAACCTACGTCCCTCCGATAGCCACTGCTCAAGGACTGGGCTACCTCCGACGGTACTTGACACAGGGTGGGCCGGACGATACTTGTAGGACACCCTGCCGGGGTAACGGCATCCCACGCTTAGTCCTAGATCACCGGAGTCCACGGGTCAACCCCACCCAGTCTAACCTAGCATGTCTAATGCACAGGAAACAGGGCAGGATATAAAGTAGGGAAAGCAGTAACAGGTAACACGGCAAGGGCACACCTTCGGCCCATTTATTCTAAACACTCCCGAGGATCATGACTTCCTTCGGTTCACCACAAAGCGGTAAAGGGCATAACCCATGGCCCACATACACTAAGCATTCCTGAGGGTTCATTACTCCCCCGGTTAACCACAAAGCAGTAAACAACAAGCATGAAGAACAACAAGATAAGCCCCAAGGGCAAAATCGTCAAAACCCACTTACATGCGAAGCTCCGCGGGCAAAACCCTTGAAAACCTTCGCTGCGACTGAAGGATCGATCCTTTCCCAAGGATCGATCGATCACTTAAGTAACAGTGAGCTTCCCTCACTGTCGAGACAAAAAAGATCGATCCTTCCTCCCAGGAAGATCGATCATTTCTCGAGACAGAGGGCGCCCTTCCAGTCGCACCAAGGAAGATCGATCTTTCCTCCCAGGAGGATCGATCTTTCTCGGGACGAAGGGTATCCCTGCTAACCCATGCCCCATGATCGATCTCCTCCCATAAGAAGATCGATCATTTTGCTGGACGCAGCAAGCCAACACAAGAGGACCGATCCTTCCCCCCAGGAGGATCGATCCTGATGGGTTCCGGCGTGCTTCCGGCCGGAAAAGCCGCCGGAAGACACAACCAAACCTCACCACCAAACTTGGTGGGCTGGTAGATCTGAGCATCACAAAGCTACTCAAGGCTTCAAAACCGGAAAACACCAACTCCACAAGGAGATCTAATGAAAATCAAAACCGGATTTCAAACCCTCAACAAAGCCGGAGTTTGGAGTGAGAACCCTACCTCTTCAACGCAGCTTCGATTCCCAAGGTCTAACCCAGGACCTTCCTCGCCTCGCCACGAACCCAACGAGCCTTCAAGCTCCATGAAAGGTGGCCGGAGGAGGAAGAACGGCTAGCAGGAGCTCTCAGCCGAAACAGGGGAAGAAACATAGCCGCGAGAAGAAGAGGGAAGAAGAAGAAGAAAGGAAGGAGGAAGGGAAGGGGGTAAGGCCGGGGGAAAGCCGGCGAAGGCGAGGAAAAGCTGGGGAGGGGAGGGAAAGTCTTCCCTCCCCTGACAGGGGAAGCGACGGCCACCACGGTGGCCGTCCTTCGGAAGCCACTGCCAAAGACTTCCAGGCACAGGCAGGATCGATCCTCCACGACCAAAGGATCAATCCTCCCTGCCCAGAAGTGCAAACTTGGGCTGGAAAACGGGCCCAAGCCCAGAACTCCCAAACTAGGTCCCACCTAACCTTTCTAACAAACACAAGCACCAAACAAGGTCTGTGTGTGCACACCCAGTGTGAAACGACCGCCAAGGCGCAATTTCCCAAATTGCCCTTGGGGTCACAACAAGCCGAAGGGATGGAGGGACGGGTCCTCACATCCTAAAACCCTTAAAAGAAATCTCGTCCTCGAGATTCGATCAAGGTAGGGCTCGGAAAAGAAAACAACGCCTAGCAGGATACTACAAAGCGGTAAAGGTTACCTCTGGAGGCGGGTGGTGCTATGGTCAGTGGAAGCGGCTGCTGAGACAGGTACTCCTGATAGGACGGCTGCACCTCGTCTGCGAAAGGGCGGTCGGGTAGGGCGAACACCTGTCCCCCACCATCCGGTCTGGCTCTGCCTCCGCTGCGGCCTTGCCCGGCTCCACCTCTCTGCCCACACCCAGCCCAGGCCTCTCCGCCTCGACCTCCCGATGGTGCCGCACCCTGCGAGCTCCGCCGCAGACAGTCCCTTTGGAAGTGCCCCGACTGCTGGCAGTGGAAACACAGCGCTGGCCCACGCTCAGACTGCTGCCCTCGGCCTCCCTCCCAGGGAGCCTGCTGTGTGGGTCCCGCTGTGAGAAGGAGCTGGTCGCCCTGGAAGGCGGCGATCAATCTCCTGATCTCCTCTCCAAGTGGTACATGTCCAAAGTACGTCCCTCCGACAACCACTGTTCAAGGATTGGACTACCTCCGACGATCCTTGACACGGGGTGGACATGACGATACCAACAGGACACCACTTCCCTGAGAGCTCTGGCATACCGTGCCGTCACCAGTACCAACAAAGAAACACGAGTCCCACTCGTCACAAGCCGCAAAACAAAGCAGCACAACAGGAAGCGGAAGAAGAAACAATCACATCCAACGGAAAAGAAAACAAGCAAACAGGGATGTTCTAATTCTAGAACTACCCAAACCCATGCACGTCTCCGCAGAGACCCGATCCAACACCCTGGGATCTACAACCTATGCTCTGATACCAAGCTGTCGCGCCCCGACCCGCAGAGCGCACCCGGGCCGGGACCGCGAGGGGGAAAACCTACATCTACTAGCCTCAACTGGCGGAAACAGCTGAGACTAACGCACAGCTGGCGGAAACAGCTGACACAGGCACAAGCGGAAGCAAGCTACTAAACAACAACTATTAACATTTATTACAAACCAGTAATAAAAGAGTTAACAGGGTTCTAATACAACAAGCTACAAGGGATCAATAGTCCCCAAAAAGAAGCTACACCACCCACCGGGGTCTCCGCGAACGCACAAACGAAACTGTGAGGGCCCGTCCCTCGGACCTGGCTCGACCACGTGGGTCGAGAGCCGGTTTCCTATTGGTTTGGTTCCGCGTCGGGCATGATCGGGCGATCGTGTGGCGGTTTGGACCCCAGGGGCATTTTGGTAAATATGCCCCCTGGTGGTCGGTTTCACACCCGCATTGCACCCACGGCCTTGGTTTGATGTATGTGATTGTTTAGAATGGTTAGGTGGGTCCGGGATCGGAAGATCCCAGCTCGGGCGCGCTAGAGCTCGCTATCGGGCTCGTGAGCGGGCTCTCGACCCGTTAGTTGGGCTGCTGGCCCGTTAGTGGGCCTGGCCCGTTAAGGGCCTGATGACTGGGGTTGGTTGGAGCAGTTGGCTCCAACCTACCCGGTTTCTCTTTTCCCCCTCTCTTCTTCTCTCACTTCCTTCCTTCTTTTCCCTGGTTCTTCTTCCTTCTCTTCTCCAGCCAAGTTTTCCCCTTCTTCTCCCTTCTCCCTTCTCCTCCGGCTGGCTAGACCTTGGAGGACTGAGCTTGAGCAGCGGATCTTCACGGCGCGGTTGGCTGGACGCGTGGAGAAGCTGGGATTGCGTTTAAGGTAGGTGTTTCTACCTCGATCCTTGGATCGGGTTCTACTAGGCTAGGATGTTTATGGTTGTGCTGTGAATGCCATGTTAGAATGCTTGTAGTTCCTGGGGTGCAATGTAGGTCATTCCTTGTATTCTTGCTTTGCAAATTCTGGTATTGTAACGGTTCGTTTTCCGTATTGTCGAAGTTTCGTCGGTTTTGGTTTTCCGACCTAAAATGGGATTTAACCGTCCAAATATGGATTTCTTTGCATCATTAGATCCTTCACTTCAAAATACACTTGCTTGCAAAGTTTGATTGTATTCTAACATGTTTTGATCCTTCAAATCTTAGAAAATGGATTTCCGGAATACTGCGTTTTGAGCTCGACGGTCGATCGGTGCATCGACCGTCAGGCTCAACGGTCGATCGATGTATCGACCGTCCAGCTTTAGTATGTTTGCTTTGGGCCTGACGGTCGACCGTCGGATCGACCGTCGCATCGACCGTCGGGCTCTGTTGAGATTTTGGGTTCCCAGAGTCGATGGATCGATCGACCGTGGGACCTTAGCTTTTTCACCATTTACCTGACGGTCGACCGTCGGATCGACCGTCGCATCGACCGTCAGGCTCTGGTTGGTTTTGGGTTGTTCAGGGTCGATGGTTGGATCGACCGTCGCCCTTGGTTTTCTTCGTGTGGGCCTCACGGTCGATCCACGGATCGACCGTGGCATCGTCCGTGGCCTTTTGAACAGTGTTTTCTGGTTTTCCTTAAATGGCTTTCAATCTTGATTGAATCTTAAACATATAGGGAAGTTTGTAAGTGGATTTCATTATGTTTTCAAAGGACTTTCATCGGGTTTGATGTTTGATCCGAGTTCCCTCCCTTTTTGCAAACTTATGGTTATGCTTGCATTTAATTCAAGTTTTGATGGAAAATACATGTTTGGTAGAAATTAAATGCTTAGTTGTTTGCTTAACCATTAGCTCGCTATGAGTGCTAGCTAATGAGGAACTGTGGAACCTTAGCCTCTTGCCGGCGAGTGCCGAGGGCTATTGTATATCTGTGAAACTTATAACTGCTGATGTGACATATAGAGACATCTAGGGTAGATGTTTGCTTAAGCTCATGCATTATATGCATTAGAAGCATTTGAGGTTAGGCGGGCGATGTTTTAGGTCGCCGATCCGAGGCTCTCGGGTAGCTCGGATCTAGCCTTAGGACCGTGGCTGGGTAGTCAGGATTAGGGTGTGATTGTCGATCTGAATCTCTGATGATTGAGGATTGCGATAGTCGGCTCGAATCTTTGTTTGAGGTTTAGAGGTCGTGTTGTCTTCCAAGCCCAAGTGCTAAGGATGCAACCGAGGAGCTCCCGACGTGATCCCCAGGCAGTGGTATCCCTGCTGGGTAAGGGTTAGAGCCTGCATGTTACTGTTTCCGTGGTCCTCCTGGTAACATGTTCAGGAGAGAGGTTTCATGACAGGAACCCTTGGGACATCGGTGGGTTATGGGACCCGTGGCATCCTTTAGACTTAGGCTGGGGGACAACACTGTTGTTGTTTTCCTCCCTTCAGTGTGTCGTAGAGTAGATACCTACTGGGCTTTTTGCTCATTCCTACCCGGGCTGCGTTTGCAGGTGCAGGTGCAGGCGGCAGTTCCTCCTCAGTGGAGCCAGCAGGTTCGGCTTTTGGCGGCGCGAGTACATCCAGAGGCGCCTGAGGTTTTGTTGGAGGTTATGATCAGTTGTACTCTTTTTGGATTTATATATATTTATGACTGTTGTACCCCTTTTTGGAGAACCTTTGGGATGTTGTATAAATCTGTATTTTTGAAACTCAGACATTGTAAGACTTGATGTTATATTATGATCAAATCTGCTTAGCCTCTGGAATACTTTTGCTTAAATTGCTTATCCTTTCCGCTTGTACTGCGCCGGTTGATGATGAATAGAGTTAGGACCCTCACGCCCCGTCCTGGATGGGTTTTCTGGGTCGGGGTGTGACAGAAACCATCCTGACCCTCAGACATGGTCAGGATCTGGCACGCTGCCACGAGACTGCCGACGGGGAAGCACCGGAGGAGAACGGGGACCCGCACCTGCAAACACACAGTCCAGGTAGGAATGAGCAACAGCTCAGCAGGGTGCTACTCTACCACTCTCGCTAAGAAGGCAAACCCAACGAACCAACCCTGAGGCCAAGTACTGAGGCTTGCCAAGGATCCCATAAATCCCGTCTATAACCCGAAGGACTCCTGTCCCAAGTACGCCCCTCCGACAACCACTGCTCAGGGGTGGGCATCTCCGACAATCCCTGACACAGGGTGGACATCACGCTACTGGTAGGACACCCTTCTCCAAGCGGGATCTCCACACTTGGCGGAACGACCGAGGTTAAGACTACCACCTCTCAGTACTCCAAGCCACAGGGCCAATAGGACCCCTAACTCCTGACCCAAGGACTAAGTCTAGCCAGGGAGTCCATCGATCCCATCGATGTCTTCCCCCCCCCAGGGTTCCTGTCCAACCTACGTCCCTCCGATAGCCACTGCTCAAGGACTGGGCTACCTCCGACGGTACTTGACACAGGGTGGGCCGGACGATACTTGTAGGACACCCTGCCGGGGTAACGGCATCCCACGCTTAGTCCTAGATCACCGGAGTCCACGGGTTAACCCCACCCAGTCTAACCTAGCATATCTAATGCAGAGGAAATAGGGCAGGATATAAAGTAGGGAAAGCAGTAACAGGTAACACGGCAAGGGCACACCTTTGGCCCATTTATTCTAAACACTCCCGAGGATCATGACTTCCTTCGGTTCACCACAAAGCGGTAAAGGGCATAACCCATGGCCCACATACACTAAGCATTCCCGAGGGTTCATTACTCCCCCGGTTAACCACAAAGCAGTAAACAACAAGCATGAAGAACAACAAGATAAGCCCCAAGGGCAAAACCGTCAAAACCCACTTACATGCGAAGCCCCGCGGGCAAAACCCTTGAAAACCTTCGCTGCGACTGAAGGATCGATCCTTTCCCAAGGATCGATCGATCACTTAAGTAACAGTGAGCTTCCCTCACTATCGAGACAAAAAGGATCGATCCTTCCTCCCAGGAAGATCGATCATTTCTCGAGACAGAGGGCGCCCTTCCAGTCGCACCAAGGAAGATCGATCTTTCCTCCCAGGAGGATCGATCTTTCTCGGGACGAAGGGTATCCCTGCTAACCCATGCCCCATGATCGATCTCCTCCCATAAGAAGATCGATCATTTTGCTGGACGCAGCAAGCCAACACAAGAGGACCGATCCTTCCTCCCAGGAGGATCGATCCTGATGGGTTCCGGCGTGCTTCCGGCCGGAAAAGCCGCCGGAAGACACAACCAAACCTCACCAAACTTGGTGGGCTAGTAGATCTGAGCATCACGAAGCTACTCAAGGCTTCAAAACCGGAAAACACCAACTCCACAAGGAGATCTAATGAAAATCAAAACCGGATTTCAAACCCTCAACAAAGCCGGAGTTTGGAGTGAGAACCCTACCTCTTCAACGCAGCTTCGATTCCCAAGGTCTAGCCCAGGACCTTCCTCGCCTCGCCACAAACCCAACGAGCCTTCAAGCTCCAGGAAAGGTGGCCGGAGGAGGAAGAACGGTGAGCGGGAGCTCTCAGCCGGAACAGGGGAAGAAACAGAGCCGCGAGAAGAAGAGGGAAGAAGAAGAAGAAAGGAAGGAGGAAGGGAAGGGGGTAAGGCCGGGGGAAAGCCGGCGAAGGCGGGGAAAAGCTGGGGAGGGGAGGGAAAGTCTTCCCTCCCCTAAGCGACGGCCACCACGGTAGCCGTCCTTCGGAAGCCACCGCCAAAGACTTCCAGGCACAGGCAGGATCGATCCTCCACGACCAAAGGATCGATCCTCCCTGCCCAGAAGTGCAAACTTGGGCTGAAAAACGGGCCCAAGCCCAGAACTCCCAAACTAGGTCCCACCTAACCTTTCTAACAAACACAAGCACCAAACAAGGTCTGTGTGTGCACACCCAGTGTGAAACGACCGCCAAGGCGCAATTTCCCAAATTGCCCTTGGGGTCACAACAAGCCGAAGGGATGGAGGGACGGGTCCTCACATGGTGCTTCTCTTATTCTCTTACAAAAAATATGATGGCCAGAAGTAAATCCAAGGCTACATGAGTATCTATACTCCTCCATACATAACCTAATCTGGGTCGGGTCTAAAGACAAAATAGACTGGATCCGCTAAAACAAATCCTAAAATCCGTTTAGCTGGCTGCCCCCGGAAACCCCCGCCGGGGCGCTGCCCCGGACCCCGTTAACTCTATGTAGTGTGTCATAGTCAAGCCAGCAACAGATGCCAAAACATCCAATACACAACAACAATATTAGTCTCGTTTCGAAGATATTGACGATATCTTTGCCATCGTATTAATCTTATAAATATCATATATTATAATTAAAAGCTATTTGTATTATATATATTAGTTATGTTTTAATAAGAGGGGCATAGAAAGTATTTAGGAGAAATATTGAAATGGAGAATCAATGGTGATTGGAGTTGTCATCCTCCAAAACACCTTTATGAATTTTTTATGGTTGTTAGATTCTCTATTTCTAGAGAGTGGTTGGAGATGCTCTTAGGGACCGAACCCGCCACTTTGCCATCTCTAATTGTGTTAGAACCGGCCAATAAGAAAACAACTAAAAACTATAACCGATGGGATGCTGATCGGGATACATGGGACATAGCATGTACATTACACATGCCTATGAATCGATAGGTATATACCGATTGATTGATCGTATTCTACCGATAGATTTAATCAATCAATCGTTATGCATGTGTACATGTATGACCCATGTACACCGTAACACCGATCAGCGTCCTAACCGGTGTATGGAAAAAGATCTGTGTACATGGGATGTACCCATGTACACAGATCCCTACCATTGGATTGAATCGGGCACACATCCCGATTCAATCCAACGGTAGGGATTTGGGTACATGGGTACATCCCATGTACCCAAAACAGAACCCCCGGTGTATTATCTGAGACAGCATGCGACGCACATCCCTGCTGCTGGGCCTCTCATCGGGGTCATCATACGTGCAAAAACAAGCAATCTTCAGAACAAGCACCATCTGCTCTTCGAATCCATTACCCTTCAACCTCCCATCAATAGCCTCCGCCGGGTCCTCCGACGCCACTACCCTTCTCAGCCACCTCACGATGCACATCTCCTCCTTCGTCTCGAAGAACCGGTCGCCCGGAAACTTCCTGGTGACCAGCACCGCCATGATCACCCCGAAGCTATACACGTCGCACTTGTCACTGAACCACAGCTTGTAAAAGTACTCCGGCGCGATGTAGCCCAGCGTGCCGGCCACCCTCCTGATGCTCCCCGCCAGTGTTGCATACTGGCCGCCCGGCAGCAGCTTCGCCAGCCCGAAGTCGGCGATCC